>JBBPBX010022882.1:24684-41026 GCA_038048925.1 Garcialebias charrua | reverse complement strand
CAACAGTAATGACTAAACAACAAGGAAACAAACGTTTCACTGCTTCGACACACTCCTGTCGTCAGATTCCAAAGTGCAACACACAAGAAAAACAGGTCTCAACTTTATGACCGAGGTCAAATTAAATCTCGTGGATTTAAACGGTTGTTAAGGTTAGTTTTTTGTTGTGGGTTTTAAGCTTAGCGTTTCTAAGTTCAAATTGGATAATGCGACTTATAGGGTGGGAAATATGGTAGTTTAAACCTGATTAGTTTATTTACTAACTTGTGTTTGGACGACCTTATTATCCCATGAAGTCGGTGAGTTTGTGAGATCTTTGTCTTTTGTGGAGTCATTGAACGCCTTGTAAGGTTTGATCTGATTTCGATGTACCCATTTAGCAATTGGCTCTTTGCGGCCTTTGCTGATTTTGATCTCGTAGACGACTGAGGACACTTTGTCTGTTATCAGATGAGGTCCAGTCCACCTGGGCATTAGTTTGCGGGCGAGAGTTCCGGTCCCGGACTCTCCTTTCCCGGTTGTTGGGGCGAACGTATAGTACCAGACTCTGTCTCCCACTTGGAGTTCATTGTGAGAGGCCTTCTGGTCGTAGTACGCCTTGCGTCCTTCAGCGGATTTTTCCAGGTTTTTCTGGGCGAAAGCAAAAGTGTTTCTGAGGTGTACATTCAAATCTTTCATGTATTGTTGTGTAGTGTAGGCTGTCGCCATGGCGGCGTCGCCTGGTTGGTACAACAGGT
Organism: Garcialebias charrua; assembly: GCA_038048925.1. Lineage (NCBI taxonomy): Eukaryota > Metazoa > Chordata > Actinopteri > Cyprinodontiformes > Rivulidae > Garcialebias > Garcialebias charrua. The sequence goes on along the minus strand of JBBPBX010022882.1, from coordinate 40,289 downwards.
GTAGAGGGAGAGTCATTTGTCGACCGGTCATCATCTCGAAGGGAGAGATGCCAGTTGATGTGTGTGGAGTGGCTCTTATGGCCATGAGGACCAGAGGGAGTTTCACGTCCCAGTCCTTGTGGTTTGCAGCCACGTATTTCTTCAAAATACTCACCACAGTTCTGTTTGCTCTCTCTACTTGGCCTGAAGCCTGTGGGTGGTAGCCGACATGAAAGTTGGCCTTGACGCCTAGCGTCTTCCACAGTTCTTTCATCACTTCACCTGTGAAGTGTGTACCTTGGTCTGAGTTCACCCGAAGGGGAAGTCCAAACCTTGAGAATATATGATTCATTAACAACATAGCAGTTGTTTGTGCTGTGTCGTTAGGAGCTGGTAGGCATTCTACCCATTTGGTGAATGCACAGGTTACCGTGAGAAAATATTTATTTCCTCTAGAGCTCTTAGTGAGTGGTCCAACCCAGTCGATCTGGAGGTCAGACCATGGGAATGCAATGCCTCTACTTTGCAGTGGTGCTCTGTGAAGTGGTCTGGTTGGCTGAAACTGGCCACAGACCACGCACCCTTCAATGTAGTCCTTGACATCCTTTTTCATTCCAGGCCAATAGGCAATTTGTTTTAATGCCGTCAGCGTGGCTTTATCTCCTTTGTGTCCTGCGGACGGGAGATCATGGGCATGAACTAACATCACCCCCCTTTGGTCATGGGGAACCACGAACACAGGTGAGGACGTTGGTCCATGAGCGAAAGTTAAGATGCCCTTGATTAGTTTTAGCTGTTTGCGCAGCTGATAAAGGACCTTAAGGTCTGGATCGGAATCCAGGTCGTCTTTAGACGGACTATTTTTGTCCGGATCAGTCAGGTACAGTATCATGGAGTTGATAGCAGGATCCGACTTCTGCAGTTGGATGATGTCTGGGTCAGTCAGTGCAGGCCGTACAGAGACTGCGTTGTCAGCAGGTCTGGCCGCGGCCTGTGCACGTGTGACTGCCATAACTCAACAGAAGGTTGTGTTGACAGAGTCTCGATCAACCAGGAGGAGTCGAAGGACCATAGAGGACCTTCGTCGGCTCCTTCTTTGGCTAAGGAATCCGCAATGTCATTGTAGTGCTTGTCATCGCCTGGGACTCTAGAATGCCCTGGAACTTTCTTCCAGTAGATCTGTAAGTCGTGTGATGTCACCAAGTGATCACACGCTATGAAAAGCTCTTTGTGTTTGACCACTTTTCTGTCGCTTGTTAGGAAACCGTTCTGTTTCCACACAGCAAGGTGACAAGCGAAACTCAAACGAGCATAGTTAGAGTCAGTGCAGATGACTAGCGTCTTGATGGAACGTGCTACTACCATCTGGAGAGCTATTAGGATCATGATCACGACAATCTCAGCGTACCGAGAAGTCTGAGAGCCTAATTTGTAGCTGAAAGTGATCTGCTCTTGGTCTTGGAGGAGGACCCCTCCAACACCTGCTCTGCAGATCTTGTCGCGGAGGAATGAAGATCCATCCACGTACAATGTTGTCATATCTTTGCAGATATTGTCATCAAAGAAGTGGTGATTCGGGTCTTCAGTTACTGGGGGTTTAACCTCAACCGGCGGCTGGGTGGCTGGTACATCTTGTGTACACTTCTGGCAGATTGCCAAGTCCGTCCCCAGATGAGACTTCTTGTTTTGACCATAACGTATGTCTAGGTTAAAACTTTGAAGCGCCATGAGCCACGTTGCAACACGTGAGTTTGTTACCACACCATCTCTGATGCGTTGGCTGTTTAGGAATGTCACTGGCTGGTGTTGTGTTTCCACAACGATCTTCTGTCCACCAATGTAGCCGGAGAAATGTTCAACTGCCCACACTGTGGTCAGTAGAGCTTTCTCACAGTCTGAGAATCTCAACTCGGGTCCTGCCATCGTCTTGCTGGCGTAGGCTACTACACGTTTGTCTCTGTCGTGTATTTGGTACAGACCAGCACTTATGCAACGAGCTGAGAAGCCCACTTCCAAGTAAAGCTCTTTGTTGTAGTCTGGGTAGACTAAACATGGGGCTGACTTGATCCTGTCTATAAGAGCGTCCATTGCCTGCTGCTGTTTGTCAGTCCAGACAAATGGGACGTCTTTCTTTAGGAGTTCAGTCAGTGGCTTTGCAAGGTCTGCATAGTTCTCTATGAACTGGTTCGAGTAGTTACACACGCCAAGAAAACTTTGTAGTTCTTTGAGATTGGTGGGGACCTTGAGATTGTCAAGGCCTTGGGCACGAGTTAAGATGCCATGGTTTGGTTTAAGCCGTTCACGCAGTGTATCGGGAAGCTTGTACAGGAACCTCATAGGCTTCGGCCAACGTTTCTCCGTACGTTTACCTCTTTCTGCGTAATTCAGGTGTGTCACAACTGTCGGCGCAGTCGCTGATGTGTCTGACCGGTCAGACCGCGGTGCGTCACTGTCGTTGTGATGTGTGTCTTCCCACTTCATGACTGAAGAGGTGCTCTTTGAGTCTGTAAGAACTATGTCATCTCTGAGTAGTCCTATACTCAAAAGCTCTTGAACCAAGGTTTCATCGAAAGCTTGGCTGATGGCTGAAGTACCTGTCCCAGAGGACAGTACAGCGTCTGTGGTGTGGGATCCTCGGACCTCCACACAGTCTACTACCTGTGGTAGAGAGTGAGAGTACACCCCCCTTTTGTTGGAGGAGGGGTCCTCAAAATCTGTGACACTGAAATCCAAGTGACTGTCAGCATGTCGCGGACTGCCACTTCCAGGACTCACATGTCCTTGAACCAAGGTTTCATCGAAAGCTTGGCTGATAGCTGAATTACCTGTCCCATAGGACAGTACAGCCTCTTCGGTGTAGGATCCTTGGATCTCAACACCTTTCACTACCTGTGGTAGGTAGTGTTCAGTGAGTGCTGACTGTGTCAGCTCGCAGAGGAGGTTCTCTTGTCGGGCCAGAGTCTGGTCCAACTGTTGAGTCTCTACTGTCTCATCTGTAGTTGAAGGTTCACTAACCGGGCTTGTGACCACGGTTGGGGAGTCCCTCGTGGCCACTGCGGTACCTGCGGTTAGGCAGTCTGTACCACAACGAGGAGGCACTTTTATTGGCAGGGGTTTTCTCACTGTTGCCCACATTTCCTGTTGACCATAATCTATAATCGCTTCAAAACGGTTTATAAAGTCTTGGCCAACCAGAAATGGGAATGAGTCAAGTGTGGACACATACACTGGGTGGTGTAGTGTCGTTTTGCCAATCTGCATGTGAACCATAGCTATGGCTGTTAGGGTTGTTCTCGTCTCTGCGAGACCCTGTAGCTCAATAGCACATTCCTCAAAGGGTATTTGCCCGTCAACACCGTTGGCGGCGGTCCTCAGCTCCTCGAACAGCTTGGCCGACATAATAGTTATATCAGAACTGCCATCCAGGAGGGCTTCACGCTCAAGGACACCTTCCAGTGTGATAGGCAGGTAAGCTTTCTTAGCCACCCCCCTTTGTATAAAGTTACACAGAAACCTCACAGGTCTTGGCCCACGTTTCTGTTCACGTGTGACTCTGTCTGTGTAATCTTGCTTACTGTCAGCATCTTGTTGGCTGTCAGCATCATGACCTTCAGGATGTTGTTGTGTGTCAGCAATTGGTTTGCTGTCAACATCCATGGCAATGTCAGAAGTAGTGTGCGCTGAGTTATTTGTGTGCTCTGAGTCTTTGTGAAAGACAGTGCTACACATCGCTCCAGGTTGGTCAATGTTGATAGTGTCATTATCAATGATAATGCCACTCATTGTAACAGGTTGGTCAGGCACAGTAACATTCAAATCTACTGACAAACTACTTACTTCCTCTGTCTCCTCCGAGCATAGAGGTGTTGGGCCATTATTCCGGGACATTCGTGACTCTTTGCCCGTTTCGAACTGTTCAGTTCGAGGTGCGGGAGGTGCAGTTCCAAGGCTCGGGGGTGTCTGTTGGGACAACGCATAGTTACATGAGTATAGGTCCCCATCCTTCAATTTCTTTTGAAGTCCACCCACCGATTGACCTTGGTTTTCACCCATCTGGTTCGATCTGAACCATTTTGGTTTCTTTCTCCCGCGGATACCCCCACTTTGTGGTTTGTCAGGTTGAAAGGTCTGTTTCTTTTCGCCTTTGTTAGGAGAGGGAGTTGATGAACTTGTCCCTTCTAGCTCCAGCGAGTGGGATTTGACCGCTTCATTCGGGGACACCTGTAAGGGTGTTTTGGCTAGCATGTTAGCTGCAAAGACATCCGCAGCACACTCTACTATTTCATTCAAAGATGTTGCTTCTAAATCACCCCAGGCCAAGTTCCATGGCAACTCGAATCTAACATCAGGGATTAGATTATCCCTGAAAACAGATTTGAAAAGCGTCTGCTCTTCCAGGTCAGGTTCCATCATGTCACCTATATACGCCTTCAAAATTCTGGCAAAGAAAAAATATGGATGTTCATCGTTTCTCTGCAAGACATTTCGGGCAGCTGAGTAGTCACCACACAATGAGAAAGATTTTTCCTCTGTGCAAGGTGCAGGGGGAGCAAGTTCATGGCTCCGGGGTTCCTCTTGGTACCCTCTGATGTATGGGTCTTCTAGAGGCACATACTGTATGAGCCTTGGACGCGTACCGTCTTGAACTTCCATCTTTAACTTGATTTTTTGTGAAAATCAATAAGACAGTTCGAATTTTAATGTGTGCAAATAAATCTTCACTTTTAATGCAGCACTGAGTCAATCAAACTAATCAGCTGTCTGGTTTAAGTGTTTCACTGTGTAATAAGTATTTCTATTCATAGGTACCTTCTTCAGGTTTTACCCTCAAATGAATTGTAAAAGTTAAATGCCTTTTTGCAGTGTTAACTTTAAAATATAACTTATTTTTCAACAACAGTTACTAACTAACCCAAGCATGACGTCCGTTTTACTTACTCAAACACTATTTAAAAGATTCGAAATAAATACATTGTTCACACTAAAATGTACCCAGAATGCTGCTCCATTATGCCTTAAAAAAGATGTATTGCAGTTTGGCTAAACTGTTTTGCTGTATTTTGACAGTTATCAGGAGTGAAAAATGGATTACCTGTTTATTTTAAATATTTTTTATCTAAAATAAACTGGAGGTGTTTGTGTGCTTAGCATAACATGACAGATGGCATTCCAAATAAAAATCAGTGACTTTTATCAATTTGTTGTCTGTTGACATCCTCAAAGTTGTTCTGCTATCTTTGTTTTGATTTTTTGTGAAAATCAAGTCAGCAGATGCTTTCTGTTTATTTTAAATTTTGTATTTAAAATAAACTGGAGTCATTAATTTTACACAGAAAAACGTTAAAAATGCTATTTTTAACCAAAAGTGTACAGTGTACGCCAATGCTGTTTAAAATTTTGAATGTGGAAATGCTCTGCTCTCCATCAACTTTTCTTTAATTTATTTTATTTAATTTGAAAATCAAATAAAAGATGCTTTTTTGAGTGTTATTTTAAATCTCTTCAGTATTTAAAATGAGCATCAATTGTTCGTCTGTACCTCTGTTATTCAAAAAATTTCATTTAAAATAAACAGGAGTTTTTGTTTGTGTACAGAACAATTTTAAAGCTGGTAATTTTCACCATAAAAAATGCTGACTTTATGAGGTGTTGAGAGAAAAACTCATCTATTAACGTCCAGCAGGGGGCAGCGTCGAGTATGTTATCACGAAGCGACTGAGTTTAAATCAGTACATGGAAAGAAAACAACCTTTTAGGGTTAGTTTTCAGTAAGAACGTGATAATTGCTCGAACCGCGTTCTTGTCAGAGACAAGTTTATGTTGCTAGACAGGGTTGATGGCTTTAGATTCGTGTTTATGTGTGTGTTCGTGTGTGAACGAGTGTGAACCAGCGAGTGTGACCTGTCACTCAAAGTGCGGCACCTGGAAGTGACGACAAAAATGGGCGGGTCAACGCAGCGTGCGTAGCGCGTCACCAGCTTCTTACGTGAGCGAGGCGGAGCTCGCTACAACATACGTGACGTCAACAAATCAATCACAGCATATGTAGTTCATTCTCCAAGCATAAATGGCGAATGTAGTTTTTCTTACCTTCGACCAATGTAGTACCGGAAATGACGACAAAGTGGGCTGGTCGCAACGGCGTGCGACGTGATTGACAGCTCACAACAGCGAATCAGCGTTCGCCACAAGAGTGATTGACAGCACACAACAGCGAATCAGCGTTCGCTACAAGAGTGATTCACAGCACTCGTATCATCCAATCACAGCTCATAAACGGACATGAGACACGTCTTCTTAACGTTAGCTTAGCACAACAGAATACAACTTCATAGACTCTTAAAAACAACTCAAACGCTACAATTTAACTTCCCAAAATGCTGAAACATGCGGCGCACATCTAGACAGGCCAACTTAGTTACGCTCAGTAACCCAGCACTGCAGCTGTTGAACAACACGGACTCTCACGGAGTCACTCCAGGTCGGTTCCGGTCCACGTTAGAGGAGCAGAAAACTCGGGTCAGAACCCATTAACCGACACGTTCTAACAGTATATGCTGCTTCGACCTTCTTTAAAATGTAAAAATACCACAACAGCAATCTTGTAGATGTTAAATTAGCTTCCAGGGCAGGCAGTTTGACTCGGCGATCAAACAACAAAGTTCTGTACCGGAGTGTGTGCTTGAACTGGGTCGAAGCCGAACCAGAACTCCCACAGACCACGGCTGACAAAAACTTCACCTGAATGCTTCCAACAGCGCTTGCAGTGTTGAAACGAATAACAATCCCTCAGCCTCAAATGATAAAAACACGCAGAATCTGCCTGCTTTGAACACTTCCAGCCAAAATTATTATCCTCAGAGTTTAAAACTTGGATCCTTTTATGCAAACATGACGTTACAAGTTCATGACTGAGACCACAGATTTATCAATAAACTTTTAGAAGCCGATACGAGGCCACCAGATGTAAAGGGGTTAATGAGGGGGTCAGTTTAATACTGACCTCCTTTTTACCTTAATTTACTTATTCAGATTGAATAGTAATTTCACGGATTCTCTTCTTTTTCAGTTTATTCAATATTTCTGTGATCTTTATGATGGATAAATAAACAGAGCCATTAAGTGACAATGGACACGTTAACTTAGTTTGATATGTCAAAGAGACACTATCATTTATTTAAAATAAATCAACTAAATTAACACCATTACACTTGATTGACATGATTTCACTTTCTTTCAATTCAAATACGTCAGCACACTTAAATTCAACACAACAGACATAAATATTGGATGTTAACATATTTAGTCTGTGGGCTCTTTTAGCTTAAAAATATAGTTTCCAGCTTAGATAGAGAGGGGAAAGAGTAGGAGGAATAAGAGGTTGGAGAGATTAAGTTATTTATCTCGAGTGTAACCAGAGATGACACTTTCCATCCGACTTCGGCTAAATCCAGGTACGTTTTGTAAACAGCTCCTTTACCTTTTGACGACCGCCCGGTAAGAGGGAAGACACCAGCCTTCAGATGCACAGAGTCCTTTAGTCCCAGCACGTCCAAAACTGGTTTTAGTTTACGTTTCAACGTCTCCTGGCTTCCGCGTTGGTCATCAGAGAATATGTCAGCTTCAGGCCTCTGACTTCAAGATAAACTTATTCCAGGAGGGAATAAACAAAGTTTTTGAGCTCGGCTTGTTCGAAGTAGACTCATAACAGCCTGTTATCAGTCCTTAGCTGAAGACGCCGGTCGTTAGCTCTTGACCACACGTGTCCAGCTCTTGGGAAAGTTCACATCTCTTTGGAAGTTCCCAGCAACTCTCTGAAGCGTTTCAGCACAGCTTAGACTAGTACTTAAGGAAGGACCAGTCGAGGAGTTCATTTGTCTTATCAAACCCAAGGTTAACAAGCAGCAGCAGAGGGAGATTTGTTTAGGAACAGACAGAGAAAGCTGGAGCCTTGTTCAATGAAAAACAACTGATTAAACTGTCTTCTTATTTCTAAACAGAACAGTCGGGTCTCTGTGACCCGATATTTCCCTTTAACACAGCAGTGGACACAGTTTAACTCTCACAGAATAACACAGCTTAAAAGCACCATCATGAGAATGACAAAAGTTATTCTTTTGATCACATTAGGATCAAATCAAAGATAGAAATAGTCTCTTTTGGTGACTATATTTATCAGATTATAGCTAAATGAATGATTTTGTAGTAAATGTCTTGCTTCACTGAGAGGTCAGTAAAGGTCATCACTGGACAGTTCAAAAGTACACAGGTGTCTTAAAAGTGGACAAGGTCATGTCCACTACATAATCATAATAAAACGTTTGTAAATTACATATCACAAAACACAGAAGTGTCAACATTTATGTACAAAAAACACCTAATTTAATTCATACAATTATGAACTACATGTTATTGATTATATTTTAGCTTGTCATTTTATCTACAAAAAAAGATGAAATACATTTTACAACAAAGCTATTTACCAAAGCTGGGCGCCAGACCGCTAGGTAGCGCTAAAGCGCTAATCCGCTTACAGTGGACCTAAACTTTTTGTCAGCGTTTTTGTGGATTGACTAACTTTTATAATTCATAAGCGGATTTGTGCTGTACCGCTAATAACTAATTATCTATCAGTAAAAACCAATACACTTATTTACAAGCTCTTATGCTGCTTGTTTTACCTTTTTCCCCACCATAAAGAGCAGAGGAGGAAGGGTTGGAGGGGGAGGGGGGGCAGAGCGGAGAACAGACTCGGATCTACCATGTAGGTAAATGATGCCGTTGCCTGGGGATCCCATCAGCATGGGGCCCCGGCCCCGCCGCGCCCCGGCCAGTCACCTACATTCCTAACATTGATCCTGCTTGTTAATGTACATTTAACATAAAAATAATTATAGTTACGATGAAAACGATCATTAAATACGCAATAAAAAAAACGGTCGATTTCTTTATCCCCCTACTAAAAATGGACTATTCCATCTTGACATCTTCCGGGTCAGAGTTGAACTCAGGGGCTTCTGTGGCTAGCTGGCTGCGCTCGGTGTCTTCATAAATCCGTAGAGAACCCCGCTGTTTCAAGCCAAATTAACGTGGCCGGATGATTTTATTGAGGGTTTTGTGTCGACCACGCGACGGTGAGTCGTTATTTTTATGTATTTTAGTTACTTTTCATTAAATCTGTTGACTACCTATAGACGCTAACAACTCTGTCCAGCTGGTTGTGCTGGGTTACTAATGGATAAATCCGTAGAGAACCCCGCTGTTTCAAGCCAAATTAACGTGGCCGGATGATTTTATTGTGTGTTTTGTGTCGACCATTCGACGGTGACTCATTAGTTTTATGTATTTGGGTTACTTTTATGTATAAATGCGGTGGCGACACACCCGTGTATTTGAGATTTAAAAGTGGTTTAGGGATTAAAAGTTCATTCTATTTTTTGTTAATTTCGTGGCCGAATAGAATATATGTACGTAAAGTATTAAATAAATCCTTTGATTTTTGTAATTTCATCCTTTTAGGATCATTTTTGTTACTTTTCAGTTGGCAGTGTAGTGCAAATTTTGCATAACGCTGCCGGCTATATATAAATATATATATATATAATATATAAATATATAAATAGCGGATTAGATTAGCTTCCCCTAATTTTCATAAGACATTTGTGCTTTTGAAATTGTGGACCTAAAAAAATTAATAAGCGTTTTAGAAATTGTGGAACTAATTTTTTAATTAGCGGTGCCCAGCTTTGCTATTTACAAACCAACATGTCTCCTTTACATCGTTTTAGGGTGTCGAATGCTGAATTATATTCCCCCCAACTTTATTTAAATCCCTGTTAAGAGCCAAACATTCAGTATTTTAAATTCCAGGTTTATTCCAATTTATTCCCATAAATTCCTATTACCGGTAAATACAAGGTTTTCAACTTTGAAAATTCATGGAATTTTACAACCTGACCCACAACAGATGTTGTGTAATAAATTACATGTAATTACTACTGTTTACATTTATTTACACTACTCTAATATCTACACCACTGCTGGTACATATACAGTGTGCTCTGAACGGTCTTATTTAGGGATGCCCAATGTGCCTTACTGCATATGCCACTTTTTGCCTCTATAACAACATCAACTACTACCTCATACATATACTGTGTACATTGACTCATACGCTGCTTTGCCACTTTGCAAATGTCAATGCTAGAAACCTTTAGTTTATTTTAGTTATACTTTTTATACTCTTTTTTTTGTGCTAGTATGCAAAAACTCAGGACAGTATTATGTTCATTAAATGTTTAATGTTTTAGTTTTAGAGTTGGTGTGGATTTTCATGCTCTTGCACCGCTATGCAAAAAAAAAAAAAACTCAGGACAGTGTTAGTTTTACTATTTTATGCTTATGTCTATTATTATATGTTTCAGTGTTTCAATGTTTAGATGTTTACTGTTGCACCGAGGGACTGAGAGAAACGCAATTTCGGTCCTGTGTATGTCCTGTACAGTACATATTGCAGATCTGACAATAAAGTTGACTTTGACTTTTGACTTTGATGTTGACAAAATGACTTTCCTACTAGAATCTCCAATAAAAAAAGGAGGACGTTTTACCTCCACTGACCACTGAAGACCAAGTCCCACCCGAGGAGTTGCTCCTGGTTGGTGGAGCTGATGACACCTCCACAGCTGAACTGTGAGACACTAGATCCACACCGGGGTGGACTCCTCCAATTCGTGACGGTGGCACTCTGTGAGAACGAGGCGTCCGCTGGGACTTCGGTGACATCCTGGGAGGACCTAAAGAAGACGACAGACAGGTCCCATAAACTGACAGTGAGTCACACCCCCTCCTCACATCCACCTGTGAAAACTCTCTGAAAGTCACTGTGTGGTTCTCATGATCTTATAAAGGCCCAGTCCTCTGCGATGACATCACAAACACAGGTGTAAATAACATCAAAACGTAGTGGCATGCAGGTTAGTAGAAAATAAGCAGATGACTCAGAAAAGTAATCAAAACTAATTTTTCAAACCACAACCAAGATAAATGAAAAAATGGCAACAAAAAAGGCGTAATAAGCGAGAAATAAAACTATCTCTATAAAACTGCTTTAAAACAAAGGTTAAAAATGAGTACTCAGTTTCCTGTTAGTTTTTTTGTTTCTACTAAAACTCTTGTTAGGTAGAACGTGTGGAAAGCACAGCACAAACAAGTTGGTGAACCCACAAGCCAGGGTGAAATCACTTGATGCCCTGAGAAGAGGTCAGTTTCTCCATTATAACCAAATCTGACCCCAAATCAGTCTGAACAAGCAGTTTCACCTATTTATGTTGTTCCATGCTAAACCTGGGCAAATTCATTCATGACAGGAGGAACTGTTTTTTTTATATATTTCTAACAGTGATGTTTTTGCCCAGGTCTGCTCCACCTGTGTGGCTACCTTCTGATGACATGCGTTTGGGCAGAGTGGAGGCTGGCGACGTGGGCCCGTGGTGAGAAAAGGAAGATGAAGAGGAGGGATAGGAGGGATGGGATGAATGAGAGGGAGGCCTGGAAGGTCGGGAAGGGGGTCTGGAGGGTGGCCTGGTGGGCGTGGTCGCCCGAGGAGGCAGGGAGGAGGGGCCAGACTGGTAACGAGAGGGGGGACGAGAAGAAGGAGACGGACAGGGTGAGGGCCAGTGGGATGAACCTAAAAGAGGCAAGGACAAATGATCAAAGATCAAAAACCAGTTGAAGTGCAAGAAAACATAAAAGCTCAGCAGGAACAGAAAGAAGAGAGTTACTTATTATGAGTGAAAAAAATGAACTGACAAAAAGAAAAAAATAACAATAAAAGTACGTCACAGACCTGATTAAATTAAAAGATTAGAAAATTATGTTTTACGGGTTTTTTGCCGTGCAGTTATGGTATAAAGTAAGCAGAGCCTCTTTCAGTTCCTTTGTTTTACCTATCAGTAACAAAAAAGGATGTTCAGTTGTATATTTACCCAATTTTAAGACAGTAAGTTCCAAACAACCTTTAATTACATTATGGTTAAGCATGAGCCAGTTACTGGTTTCAAGTGTAGACTGGGGCAGATAAAAAGGCAAATTAACCAATACCAGAACAATAATAAAAAACATTGAAACTTGCACTGCTAATAACAATGCCTGTAGATAATGTTAAAGTTTGGGGGAGGGGGATAAACAAAAATGAAGGCACACTTTATTTATTAAAAAAATTTTTTTTTTACCATGACTGTATTTGTTACCAAAAAAATATACACCTTTTACCAAAAACGGTATCAGAAAGATGTACAAATATGTAGCTGGTTTGTGAGTGGTACAACGTACCTCCATTAACCACCCTCTGGTCCGTCCCAGAGCTGGGACTGTAGTCGTGAGGCCCTGATCGAGGAGCCGAAGGTCCACCTGAGTTTTGACCCAAACGTGGCAAATTCTGGCGTCCTGGTCCCCATGACATCACTTCCCTGTTCCTCTGGCCTGGAGGAATGTACTTGTTCTCTCTACACAAACACACACAAGTTCAGTTAAATTCATCATCATCATCATCATCGTCATCATCATCATCATCATCAAGATGGTGTAGTGGCAGAGAATCGAACTTGTTATCCGAAGGACCCAGGTTCGAACCCCGGCCACGGCACACCATCCTGGGGTGTCTATGAGTGCACATCTATTTTCACAGCTCCCCGAGCGCGACTACGCTGCTCACTGCACCACCTGGTGGTGGTTGGGTTAAATGCAGAAGACCAATTTAGTCTGTCAAGTATGGGAACATACACAGATGACAAATGTGACAAATTATTATCAACAACAACAACAACAACAACAACAACAACAACAACAACAACAACAACAACAACAACAACAACAACAACAACAACAACAACAACAACAACAACAACAACAACAACAACAACAACAACAACAACAACAACAACAACAACAACGTGAGGGCTCTAATCAGCACTTACTTATTCTAAATATCTCTCATTGCCAAATATGAGTAAACTTTTGTTTCTCACTAAAATAATGAATCTAGTGACAAATGTTTATTGAATTTTCATGAAACTACTGGTACTTTGTTTTTAAAGACTTATTTATGTCTCTTAAGGCTGTACAGTAATCCTTCTGCAGTGGACCAATACTGTCTGGAAGCACTACGGACAGTTAGGGCAGGACAATAATTTGATTGATATATGTTGCGATATACAGTACAGTGTTTCCCCTACATAACTTGCCATGGCGGGGGGGACGGAAGAACAGAGACATGTCCTGAACTGTGCACGGGCAGCACTTATACTGGCAGATAGAGACAAAGCCGCGCGCAGTTTAAGAGGAGAGCAGAGGAGAGACACAAACATTTCAGCCACGCGTTCAGTTTTTTTTTTTTTTTTCGTTCGTGGGGAGGGTGAGACAGAAATGTGAGCCGTGCGCGTGTGTGTGTGGTGGGTGGGGGGTGTCAGCGTGAGTGTTCAGCATGAGGCTGCTTTTATGTTTTCAGATAGTGCACCTGCAGTGCGAGCTGCTAGTTTAGCATTAGGTCAGTGTCGACAGGTGGTTGGAGCGTTGGGTATGCAGGGCACTCGGTTCTGTTGACGGGGTGCCCCGCCTATATACCGTAATGGTAGGGGAAACACTGATATACTTTTATTCAATAACGGTGAAATGTTTTAAGTACATTTTTGATATTTCAATATGATTACAGCGTTTCACTGACATTTCTTTTCCTGTTTGGGTTGAAGCGGCCGCTTCAGTTTCAACCCTAACAGAAAAAGGTGTGACACAACTACGTAAGTGCGTGGTGACGTAGATGTTACACAAAGCTCAAGTCCAGAAGGCGTTAGCAGTAGCAGGCTAGGCTAATCTCCAACACGCATTAAGTTTTTGCTTCAAAACGAGTGCCCATAACCGTCAGAATGTGACTGAACAAGGTTTCACAAGTGACGAGAAAGCAGATAACATAATTGAAGAGAGTAAAGTCTAATTTGGCGATGTAGAAGTGGTTCGGCTATCTAAGATCCGATAAACTGCAGGTTTTGTTGTACTGCAAAATGTGCCGGAGAGTCGTTCCAACTAGCGGTGGGAACACAGCTAACTTGTTTCATCTGAAGAGTTTCCACTCGATAGAATATGCCGAGTCAGAAGATGAAGCACAATAAAGTTTGCGCCAACGTGCCTGAAACAACACCCCCAGCTGTATCAAAAGAGAAACCCATGCAGTAAACGCAGAAGTTTGCAGCAACAAAGTTAAGAGTTTTAGGTTTATTTGACGTTGAGTTCAAAATTTTTTGAAGGCTAAATACAAATAATAATAATTACTGTAAAAAAGTTGTATTTTTTATTTTATTTTTTATTTTTGGTAAGTGTGTGTCATTATCCACAGTGCAACGAGTACTGTATCAATGAGTACTGTATCAATGAGTACTGTATCGACATGGGCTAAAAGGTCACTCTGCCAGGAAGAAGCCATTACCCGGTACTTCAAAAGAAACATAAAAAAGCTGGATTATTATTTGCAAATGCACACGGGGCCAAAGACCTTAATTTTTGGAGACGTCCTGTTGTCTGACGTAACTAAAATGTTTGCGAGGATGTTTTGCTGCAGGAGGAACTGGTGCACTTCACAAAATAAATGGCATCATGAGGAAAAAACATTATGTGGAAATACTGACGCAACATCTCAAGACCTCAGCCAGCAAGTTAAAGCTTGGCCACAAATGGGTCTTCCAAATGGACACTAGCTATGTTTACATGGACATAAGTAAATCGGATTAAACGGCTTTTTGGAAAAAATGCGTCATGTAAACACCCCATTCGGATTATTCTTTGTTGATTCAGCTCAATCTGAGTGAATTTGTAACCAAATGAGACAGGTGGTTTATGCCAATTCATAATCTGGTGTACATGTAAACACTTAATCTGATCATTTTATTCCAATGGTGGAAAACTGACCTGACTGCGCATGTGTGACCTATGTCAACCTCGTGTATTTCCGCCTGGCTAATGCTAATATGTCAGGGAAGCAAAACTGGTCAGTAGCTATGTTTACATGGGCAAAATTTTGTGACCGGATTGAAATGTGCTCTGATTGCATAATTAGATAGTACTGTTTACATGGGCACAATCCGTTCAAGACGAGCGTTTACATTCAACAGGCTTTTTTTCTGACCAGAAGAACAGACATGCGCAGAGTGGTACACTCCCCCTTTACAAAAAAAAACAGAAGAGGAAGTTGCTTTCGTGAAAACCACAGAAGAAGAAGTTACTTCTGGGACAAAAGTAAACAGATGCGCAAAAATTGGACCCAGCCAGATTGTAATGACGGCAATGGAGTTGTTACTGCACTACTGCACTCCCTGATAGAGCTACAGGCAAGCAACGCATGCATCTTTTCTATTCGCAGTATGAGAGCGCTGGGAAAGGAGGGGAGGGGTGCGCTGCCACGCGCAGCGCACATGCGCAGTCAGGACAGTTTTGCACGGCCCGATAAAAGGAACAGAATATGCGTTTACATGCGCACACATCGGGCTACGGATCAGCGTAAACCACCCGTTTCGAATGGATCGCAAATTAGGTCGGATCACGCCGAATACACAAAAAATATGTATCCGTATGGCTTC
>JBBPBX010022882.1:0-20910 GCA_038048925.1 Garcialebias charrua | reverse complement strand
CTGTCATCAGCAAACTGGTTGATCCACTGTGAGAGGGTGCTATTTATAAGACTGAGCTGAATACAGCACCTCAGACTGAGGAAGTCTTTCGGATGAAAGACGAAACGTTTTTACAGTTTTTTTGTTTTGTTTTTTGAATGTCCAGAGGACCAGACTTAGCTTTTTTTTAGATTACAAAGGCATAATTAATTTTACTGTATTTAGTTAAGTATATGTTAGTGACAACAATTTTGACACATAATGAGTGTTTTAACACCAACAAAGTTGACTTCCAAGAGTGATTAGCTGCAAACGTGGCATACAGTAAATTATTAATTGGAAGATGGTCTGCGACAGTAATTTGATGGATTCACGTCCACTCTTTCTTAAAGATGGGACTGTTCAGTTGCTGTCAGTAGGTTTTTTAAAAAAAATTTTTACTTAATCTGACACATCTTTTGTCCTCCGCTTTTCTTCTCTTCTCACTTCTAAAGCACAAATTGCACAGTTTCCTGTCAAGTACAAGGACTGGACAGAAAAATTACTAGAAAAAAAAACAGCCCAAAACCAAAGAATAAAAAGTCTGGATAACTATTGATCAAGACCTCTTTAAAAGACTACACAAATGAATGACTCATTCATAGTTCCAAAGAAATAAGGGGTAGTTTAAAATAGCTTTCTTATACACAAAATTATGAAGTTAAATATAGATTTAAAGCAACAGTCAAGCAACATGTATCTTTACACCTCAAAATGTCATTTTGTAATTATTTTATTTTGTTTTCAAAGCATCCCAGTGCAGCCCAGATGCTGAGAGATGTTGGAGCGGTGGACTTCCTCACCCAGCTAGCTCCTACGATGGAGCCCAGACTGCGAGCTGTCATCGATGGAACCTTGGACCAGCTGTTCCAGCTTCCAGAGCTTCTCCCCAGTCAGTCAGCTGTCTACTCACATCAAGGACCACGCAGCACAACTACAACAGGTGCCTGAAGTTAAACCAGATCTTGTCTGAGTTAGGAGTCACAATCATTTTATAATCTCGTGCTGCAGATTTTCAAATTACAGGTAGTCCTCGACTTACGATGGAGATCCGTTCCTATGCTGCGTCGTAACACGAATTTCGACATAAGTCGGAACATACGTAAATACTTCACCTTATTCGTACAGTACTGTATTTTACCAAGCACTTAGCCTGTCCTAACACAGTACCCTACATAATTATCAAAAAACACATACATTTGAGAGCCATAATGAAGGAAAAAAAAGAGTTACGGTAATGCCTTACTCTGGAATGCTGTTGAAGCCATTTCCTTCGTTCCTCCGTCCGTCCCTCCGGATTCTCCATTCGTTTACGGCGTAAAACCGCCGTCCATAAAACAGCTACTTTTCCACAGCTGCTGCCTGTCCAGCTTGGTCCAACAAGTTTTGTTTTGTTTTTTGAATGTCCAGAGGACCAGACTTAGCTTTTTCTTTTTCTTTTTGATTTTATTGATTCATTCATTTTATAACAAAATAATACAGTTTAACACACAGATAACAAGAAAATTAAAATATAAAATGAAAGGTGGCAGATGAAGAAAAAATCTTATTGTATCTGCTCCTTATTTTCTAACAAACAATTCAAACAACAAATTCATTAAATACAAAAAAAGAAAATCGAATAATTCATTAAATCCCTTAATCACAAGAATTACTATTAAAGCTCGTGTCTTCTTTAAACATATTTCCTTAACAATTTATCCTTGATCTTTCTTTTAAATATAAATATTGATTTAGCTTCTTTAGTGTCAGTTTTCTCTTCGTTCCATAACCTAACTCCCTGAACTATTGCAGTCCTTCCTTTCAAACTAGTCCTATACCTAGGTTTAACAAACATATCAGTTCCCTTAAGATTATAACAACTCAATCGTTTTACAAAATACATCTGAACATTCAAAGGCAATACATTATGATGAGCTCTATACATCATTAACAAAATATTATAATCCACCAGATCGTAAAACGTCAGTAATTTCATCTGATAAAATAACATACTTGTTGGATGACGATAAGGTTTTCTGGTAATAATTCTTATACGAGTATATTAGAGAGTACAGGGCAGTATTTCTCCGCCGCTACGTTTAGAACGTAAAACCGGAAACTGCGTAACTTGGCTTTTCAAAATAAAAATTTCACCCCCAAAAAAATATGTATTTTTTTATGGAGATGCGTGTCGTAACCATGAAACGTCATAACTCGAGACCATCGTAAGTCGAGGACTACCTGTATTTAATTTTTATTTTTTTCCTGCAGCTCCAACTTTTGCTACTCCTGAAGATAAGTTGCCTAAAACGGGTTATTTCCACAAGAGCAAGCACAACAACACAGGCGTATCACCTCAGAAGATAGCAGGTAACTCTTGATGGGAATGTTCCGTCATTCTCCTCTGAAGGTTATGCTTTTCTATATACGATGACTCTTTTCTGAGTTTTTTTTTCTTCTTTTTTTTGTGCAGTGCATGAATCTGTGCGATGTCTGAAGTTTTCTGTGTTTTCGTGGTTGACTTTGACAAACACAGACCGGCACATACTTTCTTCCAATGAGAGGTAAAAACAGTTACTTTAATGCTTTTTTTTTTCTGTGTTCCTATTAATGTCTGCACACAAATATCTCTGTGCCATAAACAGTGTTGGATTTATGCCCAGCACTATCAACAGGGTAGAAAATATTCATTTTCTTTTAGAAACAGTTTTGGGGGTTATGTGAATTCCACATTAACATTTAATATCTGGTGACTGTATATTAAGTACTGTATATGTGCTGTAATTCATTTCATGCAGCTCTCTGAGGAGTAGCAATCCCAACCTGGTGAGAACAACCTGTGAGCTTCTGTGTGACGTCATCATGCAGGACTTTCCTGCAGAAATCTTCCTGCAGAGACCTGGAATTGTAAAGGTATTATTGCATCACAATGTTCATGGACTGGTAATAGTGTGAATGTCCGTGGTCAGTTTCTGCGTCCGTCCCCCCACACACACACACAAAACATGTACCGTACAGTAGTCTCTCACTACTTCACGGTTTGACTTTGGTGGACTCGCTCTTTCGCGGTTTTTCAAAGTAAGAGTGGACATGACCCATGATTGATGGATGAGCCGCACAAGCGGCATGGATTGTTTATTTAAAATAAATCATTTAAAATGATTTAGCACCTGCTTCACCTTTGTTCAGCCCATTGGTGCAGGAGAAGCTCCCTCTGCAGCCTGTCATGATCTCTGCTCTCTGCCACCTGCAGCTCTCTGCCACACCCATATTTCTCCTCCGTGCTGAAGCAGCTTCATGCAGGGTTAACCCTTTGCTGTTCAGCTGCACCAATCAACTTTTGTCATTCAAAGTATGTCACATCATAAAATCATCATAATCACAAATTATAAAAGTGTATATTTTTAATTATTTTAGAACTTCTATGTTCAGTTGATACAATGTAATTGATCAAGAAGTACGTTTCTGCTCCATGCTGCTGCTGCTCGAAGGGTTAACCCTTTGCTGTCCTGCTGCGCTTCCCTACAATTTAAATTTAAACACTGTAATATTTTAAATAAACAATTAAAATGTTACACTATTTAAATTTAAATTGTTTATCTACACAGAAAGGAGGGAGATTGGGAGTGAAACTTGGACTACTGTATCCCTACTTCACAGTTTTTCACTTATCGCTGGGGGCGTGGTCCCCTAAACCCTGTGATAAACGAGGGACTACTGTATGTAGTTTTTATAGTGGTCCATCCACAAAAATTGAATTGTCTTTATCTAAACCCTCTGGGCTATTTTTCTGTCTGTCCACATTTTATTCTTTTTTTATTCTGGTCTCCAATGTCAAAACAAAACAAACAACCAAAAACCTGTCAAACAATATTTATAAATCTGTATCTGTGATCTTATTGAAGCTTGTGGAGTTTTCTGGCTGTTTGCTTGAATAGGTGCAACATCTGTTAGGTTTGATTAACGTTTCGCTTTTGGTTATTTTTAAACGATGCAATGGAACATGCTTAACCACAGGTTTAGCCAATTTTATTAATTACAGTATTATTATTGTTTTTATTTGCTTGCTTTGTTTTGAAGCAGGTGTCTGAAGTCTTTACCAGGTTTACAATTTTCATCTTCACCCGATAAGGCTGTTTTTGTTACAGGAGTTATCGTTTTAAACATAAAAATACGTTTAGAATCCAGCTTTGCTGCGTCAGAGTGAATTTATTGTCTGAGCTTCTCATTTGGACGTACAAACAGCGTTTGAGGAGACATGTCCCAAATGAGCCACAGTGAGCAATGCTATTTGTTAATAAAGTACTGGATTAAATTAGATCCGTCTCAGGGTAGTACTAACCTACTGTCACTCTGCAGTCTAATATTTAAATTAAATCATAGCTTTTACCATTGTGTGAACTTAACTTCCCCTCCTGTTGAATTACTGTTGATGTTAAGCAATGGTAAAAATGTCTTAAATTTATATGACACTGAAAATTCACATTAAACAAAAGGCAGGAAATTAGAACTGTAAATAAACTGTTTCTTAACTGATTCAGTCCCAGTGTCCCTTTTTACTCAATAAATATTGCTACAACTTTTCTGTTGCACATTGATCAATAATAAAAACAAATGATTATATTTTATTGTGTGGATGCTTATTAAGCAATAAGCATTCACACTATTGTGATTCTGTTTATATTATTTCGACTACCGGTACTTTATCTGTTCCGTATTTTTTTCAGCATCTTTCTCGTTCCGCAATTTTTGTGCAATTTCAACAATTCATAAATCAAAACGTTCAGCTTGTTCAGGAGAAGGGTGCTGTGAGTTTTGGTATTGGTGCAACTTTAGCTTTTTGAAATATTTAGCCTTTTTTGCCATTTTTTCCCCATATAAAATGAATTACACCCTTTAAATCTTTAGATCTGTTTACAACTTCTTACTGCTCCTTTCACATTTTCTTCCGATTCAGCGTCTTTCATCTTCCTTGTGCAAAATAAAAAAATAATAAAATAAAATAAAAAAATAACAATAATCAGCTTCTTTCAGCTAATTTCAGCAGTTTTCTTTTTCGGCTGTTTTGTGCTCCTTTCAGATTTATTTTCCAGCTACAACATTTTTATGCTTCTTCTAATTTATTTCTGCTAATTTCAGCTTGTTCAGCCCCTTTCAGCTTATTTCTGCAAGTTTACTACTATTTCAGCTAGACTTTAGCTGCTTTATGCAAATTTTTCTTTTTTAGCTAATTCCACATTTTTTAACTCATTTACATTTTTTTCAGCCTAATTCAGCAAAAATGTGTTCCTTTCACTTGCTTCTGTTAAAGCTGGGGTCTGCGATATTTGAACACACTGGGACTCTCTGGGACTTAGAAATATTTTCAGCGCAGAAAAGCATTCTGCTCCCTCCCCTCAGAGCCATATATGGCACAGTGCTCTGCAGCTGAACTTGGGATCTGCTCCGCCCCCTGCTGCTCTCTGCTCAGAACCGCTGCGATATTCTGTGTTTATGTTAATAAAACCTTCTAATAAAATAAAATAAAACCATGGAGCGCTAGTCCTACAACCCAAAATCCAGCAGAAATCATCAGAGGTTCACGAAGCAACGTTTGGACATGATTTAATTCGCTCGTGACTTCCTCATGTCTAGTCAGCGCTGGTCTGGAATGTGTGGAATGCTCCACCTCCTCCTGTCTGCGCTGCGATATTCTGTGTTTATATGATAATATAACTGTTATTTTTAATAAAACCACGAATCACTCATCCTACAACACAAAATCCAGCAGAAATCATCAGAGGTTCACAAAGCAACGTTGGACATGTTTTAATTCGCTCGTGAGTCGTGACAAATCCATTTCCTCATTTCTGTCAGTGCAGGATGAAGCGATCACTTGGCTTTTGGCAAAAAAACTAAATAAAAGTCCAGCTCTGGGATAAAGAAGGGATATTTAATACATTTTGTGTCACATAAAAAACAGTCCTGCATCGCTTTGCAATCCTTTGAATGAGAACGAGCTGCGGCTGGGACAGGTGGGGGCGTGGGTTGGGGCGTGACAAACAACTCTGTTTTTATTGGCTGTCAGTGTCCTGGTCACTCTTGTGTTTTCAGTGTTTTTATAAATGCTGATAGAGAAGCAAGGGGACTATAGATTTTTTCAGAGATTACTTTGTCTAACATCAGTTTGTCAGTAGATAGTGACTGAGTGAAGAAATATGTTAAAAATATATTGTTTGAAAAGTTACAGACTACATTACAATCTTACATACTATAGCTTTAATTTACGGTAAGCTTCTTTCTTTTTTTTTAACCTACCATTCTGCTGCTTTTTGCTAGATTCTGCTTTTTTCAGATAATTTCCATTTTTTTGTGCTAATTTCTGCTTCTTTAAGCTGAATTGAGCACAGTTGTTCTCTCTTCACTTCACTTAATTTAAGCTTCCTATTTTTTAGCTACCTACTACTGTATTAGCTTGTTTTAGCTAATTTCAGCAATAAGCATTCACACTGCATTTTCATAGGAAATGACATTTTTCTAGTTTATTATAAGACTGTTTGAAGGTGAACACAAATGATTTGTTTTCAGAACCTTCTATCTCTGCTGAGGTTGGCTTTGGGGAAACATGAGGGGATCTACTTCCATTCTCCTGCTCTCTCCTGCCTGCGGCAGCTTTGTGTGGGACTCAAGAGGAGGATGCGCTTTCATCAAGATCCAAGCTTCTACTCTGCAAAGCAAGGTGCTTGCTGTCTTATTAATTTCATGTATGCTTATTAAGCTCATGCAGACCTTTAGTTAATTTCTGTCATGTAGAAACCAAGTGGTGTCTAAACCATTTTTCTGTGCTTGTATTGTACAGTTTTCTATCATCATGCTGCATTCACTCAGAGTGTGACTGTTAACAAAAGTTTATGGATACCGTTTCTATAAATGAACACTGCACTCTCTAACAGAACACTTTGTTGCACTGCTACTTTCAGCATTTACTCGCTTTGTTTCCGATTTTTCTATTTCTTTATTTTGCAAGCCATTCGTATAGCTAAATGCTCAGCTTATTCAGGAGATTGTACTTTTTTTAAAAACGTATCCTTTTCACAATATTTCACTTACCGTATACTTTCCCCATAAAATTAATTGAAATCTCTTCAATTTCTTAAATACATTTTTCTCTTTGAAACCTGCTTCAGCAAAATGGCTCCATTTTAGTTTATTTATGCCACGTTTCACTAACTTGTGCTACTTTTAGCTAGCCTTTTGTTGCTTTTATCTAGCCTTGAGCTTTTTAAGCTAGCATTTTACTACTTCTAGCAGGTCCTTTACTACTTTTAGCTTTTAGCTAAGCTTTTGCTGATTTTAGTTTGTGGTTAGGTAATTTTACCTTTTTAGATAACCTCTTGTTTTTCTTTAGCTTTTACTGTTTTGCTAAATTTAGCTAGTGTTTTCCTCTAAGTTTCATCAATTCAGTTTCAGCTTCTTAAGCAAGTTTCAGCTGTCAGGATTCACTCTGTTTTCACAGAATATCCAAATTTTCTCGTTCTGTATGCTTCTTCATAAAGACTTACTGTTCAGTAAGAAATGCAGGTGTGACTTTTCTTGTGCTTCTTTAGATCTAACGTCGCAGAACTCGTCCTTCTCTTACACCCACGAGGTTTTGGGGAACCAGTGTTCTCAGGCGTCCTCTCCTGCAGCGGAGTGCTCTCCACGGCCTTCTGTGGTGGGGCGTGCAGGACAGAGAGCCATGGGTGATGGTCAAGATGAAGACGCTGCCTCTGGCAGGTATGTGGTTGAAGGTTTAAAGACCGTGTAAAGTGAATTTCAATATTTTCATAAATAAACATTATAAATGTCATAATTGTAATGTTGTAAATGAGTAAAAAGTCTCAAAATTGTAGCTCAATTAATTTTGGAGTTATAGATGAAACTGTGTATAAAGATATGTCTTTTTCAGGATTTTTTAGGCGTGGTTTAAACGGGACCGCGTTTCGTCACGCGGTCCTCATTAGTATAGCCCCACCCCCTGCAGCTCCAGCCGTATAAATTCGCCTCGGTGGAGCCGTTCACTCGCGAATCGCAGATAGCATCAGATAGCAATAGCATAGATATTTTGTTCATTGTTAGCTAGCTAATCAATTATGCCTCGTTCGTGCATCTTCCCTGGATGTCGCAATGGTCAGGGCACCCGTACAAATCATAACATGTTTTTATACCGCGTGGTTTTATACCGAGTATCTGTAGTGCCTGGATAGGTCAATGGATAAAGCGCTTGCCTTCCGTCCCAAACTCCACGGGTTCAATTCCCGCATGGTACAACTCTTTTTTTTTTTTATTCATTCCAGATTAAAAACACACAAGAAAACTATTTACAAAAACAGCGTAACTCTTGGAAAAAGTAGCTGCTGTTACAGAATTCAGATAAAAACAGAGCAGGTTTACTGGCTCTGCTGTCTGCCTCTCCACTGTGGGAGCAGGACACGAGCGCAGCTGCGCTGAAACCACGCCCACGCACTGACACGCCCCCAGCGTTCCAGGGCAAGGCAAAATCATGTTTTTTCATGATTTTTGAGACTTAATTTTATAAGGTAAACAATGTTTTTAATCAGTCAGATTTATATGGGTGATTAATAACACATATTTATGCCATGTGACAAACTAAAAACACACATTTAATTTCACTTTACACGGTCTTTAAGGCAGGGGTGTCCAAAGTGTGGCCCGAGGGCCATTTGCGACCCTTGATGTGGTTTTGTGCGGCCCTCGACTGCAATAAAAGATTGGTATAATTTTGACCCGCAGGCTTAAGAGGTTGATGCAGATTTTTCATTTATGCATTCAACCTATATTAAGGCAGGTTAATCCCATTGAGACTTGGGGACTCATTTACAAGAGAGACCTGATTTTAACAGAAAGTGTTGACAACAGTGGACAACAAAGACAACAATAGACAATCATAATGGATGCGTACTTGAGAATTTTTTTCAACAAGTGAAAATAAAATGATATTTAAAAGAAAAAGTAACAAAAAATATATACTGTACTTCCTTTAGATTTAATGCTGATACTTTAATTTTTTTAAGTTTAACAGCAAAACAGATGAAAATAATCTTCTCAAAATTAGTGAAATTAAGTGCATAACAAAATTTTGCTATATAATTATTTTTTTTATCCTACAACAAACCTTCACTGACCTACCAAAAAGTTGAATTTTCATAATACAGTAATTCATAAAAGTTGGCTCAATATAACAAGTGCTTTCAAAGAACATAATTTCAGTTGAGTTAATAATTGTTGGGGAGAAATTGGACATTTTTAAAATAATATAATGTATCATCGACATACAAGTTGATCAACTTTATCATCGTCCCTTCAAACCTTCTATGAATCTGTTTTAGCAACCGCCAGCTGTTTTTCAGAACTTTGATGACCCATTTGGGCCATCCATGGTCCAAATGGGTGTTTTGAATTCCACCCTCTTTTTTTAAAATAACAAATTTTAGGCTTTTGCCTATGAAAATACACAAAAATGAACTTTCAAGTATAAGAAAACAAATAATGGTCCCAAAAAAATTCGAATAAATTAAATTCTTAAAATAAAAAACACGGTTAATGTTTATGAGGCTCCTAAGGTTCTTGGTCTACAAGAATTTAAACTAAATTTTACTGTACTGTATTTTTTTGGACTATAAGGCACATTTAAAATTCTTTAATTTTTCTCAAAACATTTACAGTGAGCCTTATAATCAGGTGTGCCTTATATATTAATTCTGGTTGTGCTTACCGGTACTGACCTTGATCCGATTTTATGTGGTTATTGTGAACGAGTTGAATAAATTTGACGTACCGGTATCTGACTGTTTTGTTTTGCTTAATGCAATTCATAATCTGGTGCGCCTTATAGTTAGAAAAATACGGTAATGTGTCTCCACAATATTCAAGTTGATAAAAATGAGGAGAAAAAAAAATCTTGCTTTTCTTCTTTCTTAAATTCAGTTCATCACGCCTTTACGGCAGGGGCGTCACCGCCGCACCAGAGGCCCCACCCTCTGGGTATTTAGGTGGGGAGCGCCCCTCCATCATCCTCTTTTTTGCCCTTCACCTCGCTTAAACACCTGAACTTCGTGGGACTTCTCTGTTGTCGCATCGCTCGACTGAGGTGAGCTCGCTCACTACACTGAGCGTACAGAGAAATTTTCCTGCGCACTGCTGGGCTGGCGAAAGCTAGTCTGGCATTTTTCTACTCACCCTCGAAGTTTTCTTCTTTTCCGGAGGTTTTCGCTCGACGGCACTAACTGCGTCACAACCTAAAAGAACCTGCTAACCTTAGCAGGCTGTTGAGCGAAAGAAAAGACGACGGAGAAGACAACTTCGAAGAAAAGGACAAAATCAACTCGACGCTTCTCAGAACATGGCTCCCGAGAAGGGAATACGGAAGACAAGGAGGAGAAAGACCAGGACGACGAGTCCTCGCTCGCGCCCTCGCCCCAGCGGCTGTGGCCATTCCCTTTCGGCGACAGACACCCACGAGGTCTGTCCTGTCTGCCTGGGGATTCTGCACGCAAGGAAGGTGTGGAACTCCCCGACTCTTGCCCTCACTGCCGTCGAATGTCGACCGCAGTGAGGAGACGACGGGCTGTCGCGCTGGCCAAATCCATGGCTAGAAGCGCGGCGCTCAAGGTCGCACGTCGGCTTCCTCCTGCTCCGGAACCCGATAACGTGGACCTGGAATGCAGTGGACGAGTCGGAGAGGACAAAATGTCGGATTCCTCGGGTGCCGCCGAGGACTCAACGTCTGAAATGTCCGACCTAGACGCCGATTTTGGTGACAAGGGAGAACTCGTGAGTTCCTCCCAGAACCTGGCGCACATCCTCCCGGAACCGGACCTGTCAGTACCGGCCCTGTTCGACTTGTGTCGTAGGGCAGCGGATGCTCTGCAGATCACGTGGCCGAGCCCGACACCTTGCCAGCAGGCTACGAGGCTAGCGGGAAGCTACTTCCACGCGAAGCAACCAACAACGTCACAAAAGATGCCCATCTTTCCGGACTTCCTCACGGAGCTCAAACGTTCCTGGGAGGATCCCGGAGCTTCTATCATGCTTCCATTGTCCTGGCTCCTCGACGTGGCGGGAATGGAAGCAGTAGGCCTCGACAGCACTCCCCCTATCGAGGAGACTCTGGCGGCTCACCTGGCCCCCGCCGCCTCGGGGATGAAGCCTACGCTACCCAGCAGGGCCTGCCGCACTTCGGAGAAACAACTCGGAAAGTGCTACAAGGCTCAGGGCCTTGCGGCTCGCGCAATGAACGCATCAACATTGGTGCAGGCATACCTGGCGGAAAAGCTGCAGCATGTCCAGGTAGCAAAAGACGAACAGGCCGCAACGGAAGCCGTGGAGGAGGCCCGCCGAGCCTCGGACCTCGTGCTCCGCTTGATGGGGACAATAGCCATCTCCCAAGGCAAGGCGATGGCGGAAATGGTTGTCGCCCAGCGCCATCTTTGGCTCACCTTATCGGACCTCCCGGAAAACCAGAGGTCAACTTTCCTCCAGCACCTGATCGACTCGACGGGGCTTTTCGGGGGAGCTCTGGAACGCGTCCAGACCAAACTGGAACAGAGGCGCAAACAGGCGGAAGCCCTCCGCGAGGGGTTGCCAAGAAAGAACTTTGCCCCCCGTAAGGAGAACACTAATGGCCCCCCACGGAAGAGACCCCCAGGTGGCGGTGGAACTTTCCAGGGACAGCCGAGGATCTCGCCAGTCTCCCAAGGCGGAAAGCAGGCTCGGACCTGATGAAACAGGACGAACCGACAATCTTACAGGTTTATCCGCCCATGTGGTATGGGTACCTGATCCATTGGGCCCAATCTCCCCTCGTAAAAGACTACGAGGAGTGAGCGGCATATGTGTGCTCACTAAACGCGACTCGACCATTGCATGTGTAAACAAAATAAACACTGTTTCAAACATGTTTAAAAATAAAAGTACCAAAGCACAGACCGCCCTGGTTCTTGACTTGAGTCCCATTTTTATAAACCAACCATCTATGAACCGCAGCGAGACACGTGAGCTAGATCTCGCGGTATCTCCTGTCGGACCGACCAGCCTGTCCGGGGGAGGGCAAGAGGGGTCAAAGGTCACCCCTCTGGCTCTCAAACGTGACGGGCTGCAACACAACATGCCTAGACTCAGTGCGCATGCGCAGGCCTGGGCCCTCTGTTTCTACTAATAATGTGAATTACTGCAATCAACGGTCAGATGGTTTTATCATTCTCCCACCTGATAAAACGTATTGCAACTCTGACAGTCCTTTTTAATGTATATATGTAATTTATTGCAGGGGTGCCAAACATTTTAATTTTGGACCACATCAAGTTCATGAATGTCCTCAGAAGGCCAGACATGACATAATATATTGATAAAACTGCCTATGAATAAACTGGTAAAATCAAGCTTTCTAAAAATAAAAATAAAAACATTGCCCATCATGCCTTTTGGGGAAGGAAAAGGTATCCTTAATAGGCAGTGGTCCTCTCATCACCTGCTCAGTCCTGTTTACATCTGAGAGGAAAGATGGCCACTCATCCTCAGATTAGGATGCTTTACTTATAGCTTTAGTATTTTGCTAGCAGTCTATAGACTTGATAATTTTTTTGAATTTCATCACAGAGTTTACATCTTTAACATCTTTTTCCAAAACATTCCACAATTCCACTCCCTTATTCGAAATAAAACGCCCCTTCAAACTAGTCCTATATCTAGGTTTAACAAACATTTCAGTTCCTTTTAAACTGTAACGGCTTTCTCTCTTTATGAAAAACATTTGAACATTTGTGGGTAGCACATTCATATGAGCTTTATGCATTACTAACAAAATATTATAATCTACCAATTCACAAAATTTCAATAATTTGAGTTGTTTAA
Organism: Garcialebias charrua; assembly: GCA_038048925.1. Taxonomy (NCBI): domain Eukaryota; kingdom Metazoa; phylum Chordata; class Actinopteri; order Cyprinodontiformes; family Rivulidae; genus Garcialebias; species Garcialebias charrua. The sequence goes on along the minus strand of JBBPBX010022882.1, from coordinate 8,019 downwards.
ATAATACATTTGATGGATGACGATAAGGCTTTCTAGCAATAATTCTAACCGCTCTTTTCTGCAAAATAAAAATAGAATTTGTTATAGTTGTACAGGCTTTACCCCAAACCTCCACACAATAAATTAAATGTGGAACAAAAATTGAGTTATATAGCAAATAAAGAGCCCTATCATTTAACAAGTCCTTTAGTTTATACAATACGCCAATAGATTTAGATAACTTAGTTTTAACAAAATTTACATGCTGTTTCCACGACAATCTCTCATCAACAATTACCCCCAAAAACTTTACCTCATCCACTCTACTTAGTTCAACACCATCAATTTTGATAGAAAATTTATCTGTTTTATTTTTGCTAAATAACATATAGTAGTCTTATCTAAATTTAACGATAACTTATTTAAACTAAACCAAGTTTGTAATTTTGAGATCTCCTCTTTTAACAACTCAAACATTTGTTTCAAATCATAACCAAAATAAAAGAAGGTGGTATCATCAGCAAAAAGAACACACCTTAGAATACCAGACACTTTTACCAAATCATTTATATACAAAATAAAAAGCTTAGGTCCCAGTATAGAACCCTGAGGGACTCCACATGTGATTCTGTTGAGTTTTGATCTGGTATTGTCTATCTGTACAAATTGACTTCTATCCTCCAAATAGCTAGATACCCATTTCAAAGTCAGTCCTCTAACACCATATTTATTTAACTTCTCGAGGAGAATAGTGTGATCAACTGTATCAAAAGCTTTCTTTAGATCAACAAACAAACCCACACAGTGTTGCTTTTGATCAACAGCAGTGGGAATTTGTTCTGTCAATTCCATAAGAGCCATAGAAGTAGAGTTTTTAGATCTAAAACCATATTGGCTGTTGGTTAAAATGTTATAGTCATCAAGAAATTTGTCTAATCTAATCACAAATTATTTTTCAAGAATTTTAGAATATTGTGGTAATAAGGAAATTGGTCTATAATTATTGAATATAGACTTATCACCATTCTTGAAAATTAAAACTCAGTTATTAACAAGTACAAACACGGTAGTCCAGATTGTTCAATGTTGCTAGCTCTATTTATCCATTAGCAGCTGCACAAATATTTTTTGATAAAAGAGATGTACTTTGTACAAACATACCTTTATCTTGCCGTTTTTTCTCTTCTTCATCATCTTTTTTCCTCTTCCTTTTTCAGCCCCTGAAGGATATATGCCCTTTTTTGCGACATTATCTAGCATTAGTTACGTGTCAGGTGCTTAATTAGCTTGGATGCGGACTTCACATTGCGGCAAGGAGCGCTGGCTGAGAAACCTGTGAAACGTGCTCTACTGGGGCCCCACTGAGGGGGGTTCCCAACCACTGGTCATTTCTTTCTTTCCATAGAGTGATCAAAGTCAAAGTCAACTTTATTGTCAGATCTGCAATATGTACAGTGCAGGACATACACAGGACCGAAATTGCGTTTCTCTCAGTCCCTCGGTGCAACAGTAAACATCTAAACATTGAAACACTGAAACATATAATAATAGACATAAGCATAAAATAGTAAAACTAACACTGTCCTGAGTTTTTTTTTGCATAGTGGTATAAAAAAAGAGTATAAAAAGTATAACTAAAATAAACTAAAGGTTTCTAGCATTGACATTTGCAAAGTGGCAAAGCAGCGTATGAGTCAATGTACACAGTATATGTATGAGGTAGTAGTTGATGTTGTTGTAGAGGCAAAAAGTGGCATATGCAGTAAGGCACATTGGGCATCCCTAAATAAGACCGTTCAGAGCACACTGTATATGTACCAGCAGTGGTGTAGATATTAGAGTAGTGTAAATAAATGTAAACAGTAGTAATTACATGTAAGCAGTAGTAATAAAAGTAAACAGTATTAATAAATGTAAACAGAGAATGTAAACAGTATTATGATTATAGGCAGTGATGTAATACAGACATTAGTGCAAGTATGAGAAGTAGTGCAAACTGTATGAGCACATGACCGAGAGTTTAGTGAAAACCCGTTTGGTGACACAGAGTCTAGTGTTAAAAACTTTGTGTTGAGTGATAATATGTGAGAAAGTTTTAGTGTTAAGGCAGTTCAAATGGGAGGGGAGGCAGAGCAGGCAGAGTGTTTAGCATTCTGACTGCCTGATGAACAGAGCTGTCTCTCAGTCTGCTGGTTCGAGCCTGGAGACTCCTCAGTCTCCTCCCTGATGGCAGCAGTCTGAAGCAGCTGTGTAGTGGGTGTGTGGGATCACCTGCCATGCGGTGGGCTTTCCGAGTGAGGCGTTTGCTGTGTAAGTCCTGCAGTGAGGGCAAGGAGGTGCCCACGATCTTCTCAGCTGCTCTCACAATGCGCTGGAGGCTCTTGCGGCAGGATGCAGTACATGCACCAAACCACACAGTGATGCAGCTGGTCAGGACACTTTCTATGGCACCTCTGTAGAAGGTGCTCATGATGGGGGTTGAAGCTCCAGCCTATATTTGAATATATGATTTCTACATATTCAAATATACACATACACACAAATATATGATATATATGTTATATATATCATTATGAAAATAAAAATCTGAACTTTATGATGAAGTTGTGTGTAATAGAATAATATAATAATAAATAAATAAATAAATAAATAACCACAAAACTCAGCTCCTCTTTGGGGGGCCCCTTGTGTGACCCTGGGGCCCCAAGCGGCTGCTTACTTCGCTTATGCCTTGGGCCGGCGCTGAGTTGGGTAATAGCCCTTGTTAGACATTTTATGGAACAACCCTTTTTGTGAAGTTGCAAAAGTGAAATGCAACCTTCATTGAAACTCCTGAACTTTTACTACTTTTCTAAGTGAAAATATTTGCTTTGAAATAGGCCTATCAGTCAAATAAAAGCTGCACCAGCAACACTTGCACCACATCTAAAGGTAGCCCACTGCATCAGAAACTATTAGAACATGTTGAGACACCTTAAAACAGTAGTTCTGACCTTTTGAAACAGACTTTTGTGCAACGGTTATGAGAATTTAATGTCTTACCTGATCTTTGAACAACCTCATAGTGTAGAAATAAAGATTAATTCTGAACAGATAGATAAGCTTGTTCAAGTGGAACCAAGTGAAGACAACTTATTGTCACCCGTCGTAGAGTAACGAGGGGAATTGGAAATACCTTCTGTCCATATTGTGAGCTGAAAAACCTCAAAAATAGGCACCTTCTATTTTGCTGTATGACTGCAACTAGGTGTAAGAAAGGCCATCCATCCATCCATCCATCCATCTTCTTCCGCTTATCCGGGGTCGGGTCACGGGGGTAGCAGCCTAAGTAGAGAGAGGCCCAGACTTCCCTCTCCCCAGCCACTTGGAGCAGCTCCTCCGGGGGAATCCCAAGGCGTTCCCAGGCCAGCCGAGAAACATAGTCCCTCCAGCGCGTCCTGGGTCTTCCTCTGGGTCTCCTCCCGGTGGGACATGCCCGGAACACCTCACCAGGGAGGCGTCCAGGAGGCATCCTAACCAGATGCCCGAGCCACCTCAACTGGCTCCTCTCGATGTGGAGAAGCAGCGGCTCTACTCCGAGTCCCTCCCGGATGACTGAGCTTCTCACCCTATCTCTAAGGGAGAGTCCAGCCACCCTGCGGAGAAAACTCATTTCAGCCGCTTGTATCCGAGATCTTGTTCTTTCGGTCATAACCCAAAGCTCATGACCATAGATGAGGGTGGGAACGTAGATCGATCGGTAAATTGAGAGCTTTGCCTTTTGACTCAGCTCTCTCTTCACCACGACAGACCGGTACAGCGCCCGCTTCACTGCGGACGCTGCACCTATCCGCCTATCGATCTCACGCTCCAGTTTTCCCTCATTCGTGAACAAGATCCCGAGATACTTAAACTCCTCCACTTGGGGCAGGACCTCCTCCCCGACCCAGAGAGGGCATGCTACCCTTTTCCGGCTCAAGACCATGGCCTCGGATTTGGAGGAACTGATCCTCATCCCGGCCGCATCACACTCGGCTGCAAACCGCTCCAGTGAAAGTTGTAAATCACGAACTGATGAAGCCAGTAGGACCACATCATCTGCAAAAAACAGAGAAGCGATTCTAAGGTCACCAAAACGGATCCTCTCAACACCTTGGCTGCGCCTAGAAATTCTGTCCATAAAAGTTATGAACAGAATCGGTGACAAAGGGCAACCTTGGCGGAGTCCAACTCTCACTGGAAACGAGCCTGACTTACTGCCGGCAATGCGGACCAAGCTCTGACACCGGTCGTACAGGGACCTAACAGCCCATATCAATGGGCCTGGTACCCCATACTCCCGGAGTACCCCCCACAGAACCCCCCGAGGGACGCGGTCGAATGCCTTCTCCAAGTCCACAAAGCACATGTAAACTGGTTGGGCAAACTCCCACGCACCCTCCAGGACCCTGCTGAGGGTGTAGAGCTGGTCCAGTGTTCCACGACCAGGACGAAAACCACACTGCTCCTCCTGAATCCGAGGTTCGACTATCCGACGGACCCTCCTCTCCAGAACCCCTGAATAGACCTTACCAGGGAGGCTTAAGAGTGTGATCCCCCTATAGTTGGAACACACCCTACGGTCCCCCTTTTTAAATAGGGGAACCACCACCCCAGTCTGCCAATCCAAGGGAACTGCCCCCGATGTCCACGCGATATTGCAGAGTCGCGTAAGCCAACACAACCCTACAACATCCAGAGCCCTAAGGAACTCCGGGCGAATCTCATCCACCCCCGGAGCCTTGCCACCGCAGAGCTTTTTAACCACCTCGGCGACCTCAGCACCAGAGATCGGAGAACCCGACCCAAAGTCCCCAGGCTCCGCTTCCTCAGTGGAAGACGTGCCAGTAGGATTGAGGAGGTCTTCGAAGTATTCCGCCCACCGACTCACAACATCCCGAGTTGAGGTCAGCAGCACGCCACCCCCACCATAAATGGTGTTGGTCGCGTACCTCTTTCCCCCCCTGAGACGCCGGATGGTGGACCAGAATCGCCTCGAAGCCGTACGGAAGTCATTCTCCATGGCCTCTCCGAACTCCTCCCACGCCCGAGTTTTTGCCTCAGCAACCACCCGAGCCGCATGCCGCTTGGACTGCCGGTACCTATCAGCTGCTTCCGGGGTCCCACAAGCCAAAAAGGCCCAATAGGACTCCTTCTTCAGCCTGACAGCATCCCTCACTGCCGGTGTCCACCACCGGGTTCGAGGGTTGCCACCACGACAGGCACCAACAACCTTGCGGCCACAGCTCCGATAAGCTGCCTCGACAATAGAGGCGCGGAACACGGCCCACTCGGACTCCATGTCCCCCGCCTCCCTCGGAACGTGTTCAAAGCTCTCCCGGAGGTGGGAGTTAAAGCTCCGTCTTACGGGAGACTCTGCCAGACGTTCCCAGCAGACCCTCACAATACGTTTGGGTCTGCCAGGTCTGACCGGCATCCTCCCCCACCATCGGAGCCAACTCACCACCAGGTAGTGGTCAGTTGACAGCTCCGCCCCTCTCTTCACCCGAGTGTCCAAGACATGCGGCCGCAGATCAGATGAGACGACAACAAAGTCGATCATCGAACTGCGACCTAGGGTGTCCTGGTGCCAAGAGCACATATGGACACCCTTATGCTTAAACATGGTGTTCGTTATGGACAATCCATGACGAGCACAGAAGTCCAATAACAGAACACCACTCTGGTTCAGATCAGGGGGGCCGTTCCTCCCAACCACACCCCTCCAGGTCTCACTGTCATTGCCCACGTGAGCGTTGAAGTCCCCCAGTAGAACAAGGGAGTCCCCAGGAGGCGCACTCTCCAATACCCCCTCCAAGGACTCCAAAAAGGGTGGGTAGTCTGAGCTGCCGTTTGGTGCATAGGCACAAACAACAGTCAGAGCCCGTCCCCCCACACGTAGGCGAAGGGAGGCTACCCTCTCGTTCACCGGGGTGAACCCCAACGTACAGGCACCAAGATGGGGGGCAACCAGTATGCCCACTCCTGCTCGGCGCCTCTCACCAGGGGCAACTCCAGAGTGGAAGAGTGTCCAACCCCTCTCAAGGAAACTGGTTCCAGAGCCAGAGCCATGCGTTGAGGTGAGTCCGACTATTTCTAGTCGGAAACTCTCAACCTCACACACTAGCTCAGGCTCCTTCCCCACCAGAGAGGTGACATTCCATGTCCCAATGGCCAGCTTCTGTAGCCGAGGATCAGACCGCCAGGGTCCCCGCCCTCGGCCACCACCCATCTCACATTGCACCCGACCCCTTTGGCCCCTCCCACAGGTGGTGAGCCCATGGGGAAGAAAGGCCACTATCCAAAATTGGGTTACCATGTCAAAATTCAAGACGGCCACCACCATTTATATATGTAAATTGACCACCCATCTAATTTGAGGGAAATGGCTTTCTTGTTTTTATTTTGTTTAAAAGCAGAGCTTGGTGGCTGAAGATCGATCTGTGGGAGCCAAGGCCACCACTGGCCACCCCCTGGCTCCGCCATTGCACCCATGAATAAAATAGCTCCCTCAACTCGCCAGGATCTGAAACTCTGCGCTGCCTCAGATAAGCAAAAAATAAATTTATACTGGTAAATACATATACATATATAAATAATTAATTAAATAATTCCTATCTGTTCTTCTCTGCAGTGTAACTCTTGCCCATTTGCATATCTTGCATAAAAACATTAAAGTTTACTTTCATCCTTTGTTCAATTCCAGTCCATAAAATAACACTCGTCTCCAAAACTAAAAACATTCTCTATTCAAATATTTCAGTGACAGCAGACGTCAACATATGTCTTGTAAACCTGAATACTGTGTCAGTTTTGCATTACATTGGTCTTTACATATAATGTTATAATGACTTGCATAATGGGGCAGCACGGTGGCGCAACCGGCAGAGCTGCTGCCTTTCAGCGAGAAGGTTGCCAGTTCAAATTCCGGTCCGGGGCCCTTTCTGGGTGGAGTTAGCATGCTCTCTCCATATATGCGTGGGTTTTCTCCAGGTACTCACAGATCAAAAGCATACATGTTAGGCTGATTAGTAACTCTAAATTGTCCCTAGGTGTGAGTGAGTGCACGGTGATTGCTGGACATGGGCACCGGTGACCCCCCGTGACCCAAAAAGGAAGAAGCACTTTGAGATTTTTATTAATGAAAAGTGCATTATAAATGGAATTCATTATTATTATTATTAAGCAGAAAAAAGATAATGGATGGATGGATTTGCGTACGGTAATGCGTACGGTAAAGAGTAATGTTGATATAAAAGTATTTTTATGGTGTTATCTAAAATGTTTGAGTTTGTAGTGGTGGTCCTCCATCTAGGTCCACCATCCTGCATGTTTTAGATGTTTCTCTGCTCCAGCACATCTGGTTTGAATCAATGGCTGATTAGCAGGCTTCTGGAAAACTTGAAGAAGCAATTCAACCATTGAATCAGGATGTCTTGGAGCAGGGAAACCACTAAAGCATGTACGATAGTGGCCTTCAACGACCAGGATGGGACACCACTGTTTATAACAACAGCAATCCATTTTGGTTTTGAGCTCGCTTGAACTAAGAGTCATCTACAACAGATAAGATGTTAACGGTTCTAAAACATGGCTTTAGAACCCCACTTTAAAACATCTGGACAAGTACTTTAACTCATTCTTTGCTTTTACAGACATTACATCACCATTTTTCTCCTCATGAAGTATTGAGACTTTATACTTAAGAGCACCTTTCAAATGAAAACAGAGTCAAGTCAAGTCAAATTTATTTATATAGCACAGTTAGAACAGATAAACTGCTATCAAGGTGCTTCACACACACACACACAACATAAAGAGGCTCAAAAAATTTACAGAACAGTATCACACATCAATACAGTAGTAACAATTCTGATATTAACAGCAGTAAAGTCTAATAAAAATGTATAGGAACAATATTAAAATGAAAACAGTAAAAACATATACACTACGTCAGCTCACACAGTATGAAACACCAGAGAGAACAGATGGGTTTTTAGCAGGGATTTGAACAAGTGAAGG
>JBBPBX010022881.1:0-41026 GCA_038048925.1 Garcialebias charrua | reverse complement strand
AGCCGTTTGATCCAAAGAAGGATCATAACTGAGCACACAGCTGAAACTTTTATCTCTCATTTTGATCCCTCCACCTTAGTTTGTAATTCTTTGGATGTGGACTTAGCAGTTTCTGGCTTTAACATTTACTGCAACGACATTTTGAATTTAGTTGCACCATTAAAGCAGAACACTGTTCATCGTACAAGCTCTCCTTGGATTAACAAGGAAATCATGACATTGAGGAGAGAATGCAGGAAAACTGAACGTTTATGGAAACGTACTGATCTGTTGGTTCACAGGCTTCACCTTAAAGACTTAATTAGTTCGTTAAATGAGATGATCAAAAATGCAAGATTAAATTATTTTGCTGATCTCATCAAATCAACAGGAAGAAATTCAAAAATCTTATTTGACACTATTAAGAACATTGTTTCTCCATTGTGCTCATTTCAAAGTGCTTTTACACATGCTGATTGTAATCAGTTTTTAAAAAATTTTACGGACAAAGTTGCAAATATTAGAGCTAGTATCTTTCCATCACTTTCTAACCACCTGGACCCTCAACCTTTGACTTCAAATACATGGTCCTCTTTTAGTACAGTAACCATTAATGATATCAATGATCTTTTGAAACAAATGAATTTGTCTGCGAGTCCACTGGATATAGTACCAACATCTCTTTTTAAATATATTTTTAATTGTATTGGTCCAAGTGTAGTCAGCTTGATAAATTTATCCCTATGTTCTGGAGCTGTACCTAAATGCTTTAAGACTGCTGCAGTTTGTCCTCTGCTAAAAAAGCCTAACCTGGATTCCTCTCTGCCTGAAAACTACAGACCTATCTCTAAACTTCCATTCATGTCAAAGATCCTTGAGAAGGTTGTAGCACAACAATTGAACTTTTTTATGGAGGAAAATGAACTTATGGACAATTTCCAATCAGGCTTTCGTAGACTGCATTCCACAGAAACAGCATTATTAAAAGTGTCCAGTGATGTGTTGATGGCAGCTGATTCTGGACATTACACTGTGTTTGTTGCCCTGGATCTGTCTTCAGCTTTTGATACTGTGGATCACACTGTTCTTATCAACAGATTGAGAGCTCTGTTTGGTATTTCTGGCACTGTTTTAAACTGGTTTAAGTCTTATTTATCTGATAGGTCTTTTACTGTTTTTATGAACAATGTTCACTCTAATGTTTCTGAGCTGTCCTATGGGGTGCCCCAGGGTTCAGTTTTGGGCCCACTCTTATTTTTACTGTACATTCGCCCATTGAGTTTTATTTTCGATCGCTACAGTAACGTCTCATACCATGTCTATGCAGACGATATTCAAATCTACTGTTCTTTTCGATTGTCTGAATTTTACAAATTGACCGAACTCAGTAACTGCCTATCTGACATTAAAATTTGGCTTAATGACAACCACTTGCAGTTAAATGCTGCTAAGACTGAAACACTTATCGTTGCTCCAGATGATAAAATCTTGGAAATAAGGAAGCATCTTGGGTTCTTAAATCCTTCGAACAAAAACAACCTTAGATATCTGGGTGTTCTCTTTGACAGCTCTCTGTCAATGGACAGTCATTGTAAACTGTTAGTTCGCAACTGTTTTTATCATTTAAGGAACATTTCAAAGTTGCGAGCTATTTTATCTAAGACAGAATTAGAAATGGTTGTCCATGCTTTTATTTCTTCTCGGTTGGATTATTGTAACGGCCTTTTAGTAGGGATAAGTAAATCCACCATGGCTTCTCTTCAGTCTGTGCAGAACGCTGCAGCCAGACTTTTGACTGGAACCCGCAGAACGGATCATATTACTCCTGTTCTGTACTCTCTCCACTGGCTTCCGATATATTTTAGGGTTCATTTTAAAATTTTGGTTTTAACTTTTAAAGCACTCCATGGTGAGACTCCCAAATATGTTTTCAATCTTTTGAAGCCACTCTGTCAGTCTAGAACTCTGAGGTCTTCTAATCAGCTACTGCTGTCGGTCCCTAGAACCCATTTTAAAACCCGTGGTGATAGAGCATTTCAGGTGGTGGCACCGAGGCTCTGGAACGCTCTCCCTCTAACAATGCGCGGCTCCGAGTCGACTGATGCATTTAAGAGAAGTCTTAAGACTTATCTTTTTAAACAGGCTTATGGTTAATTGTACTTATTGGTTTTAGAGTTTATCATGTGTAACCTTTTTGTATAGCATGTTTTAAGAGTGTATAATTTTAGTATAATTTTAGTATGATTTTATTATGTGTATTTCTTTTGTAAAGCACTTTGTGATTTTATATCTGTGAAAGGTGCTATATAAATAAAGCTTACTTACTTACTTACTTCTCTGTAGCAGGCCCAAGACGTTGGAACGAGTTACCTCTGCTCGTCAGACAGGCCCCTCCCTCTCAGTTTTCAAATCCTGTTTGAAGACCCACTACTGTTCCATTGCTTTCAACACCAGATGATCTGTGTTTGGTCGTTATATTTATTATCTGCGACAATTTTATGTCTATAATCTTTTTTTTGTTTGTTTGTTTGTTTTTACTTCATTCTGTATGTTGCTTATTTGTTGCCTGTTGTTTGTTTGTTTGTACAGCACTTTGATTGGCCTTTTCATGGTTTTAAGTGCTCTATAAATAAAATGGTATGTTATCGTATGGTCACATGTGCTTAGTGTGAACCTGCTTTCATCTGTGAAGAGCACAGGGCGCCAATGGCAAATCTTCCAATTTTAGTGTTCCCTAGCAAACGCCAATCGTCCTGCATATCATCATCATCATCAACTTTATTCAACAGACTCGTGGTCCACAAAAAAAAACATAACACACACAACACATACAGAAAGAATAAAAAAGAAAAAATAGATATTTAATAAAATAAAATCTTATAAAAGACTTGCATACCAATGATTCCACAGAGCCGACTGGTATCTTAGCGCACTGACAGAGGGATGTAAAGACATTACAATAAGACTGTTCATGGAGTTGCACAAACAATGCATAAACTTTTACATCAAATTTCTCATGAGCGCCTGAAACGTTCTGACATGTGCATTACAGAACATTTCACTTGCACTGCTGAACCTGGGTTTTTTAAGCAGAATTCTCTGGGAGTCATTATAAGCAACCTGCTTCTGCATGCTAGCTTTTTTAAATTTACACCACAGAGGAGCTGCATACAAGGATGTACAGTAAGCTTTAAACAAACATATTTTTACCTCATTAGTGCACATGTGAAACTTCCTCCTCAGAATGTTTGCCTGGGCGTACAACATGCGACACTGTCGATAAATGTCATCATCATCACATAGCTGGTCAGTGATGTAGTGACCCAGATATTTAGTTTTTGAGCAAACATTTAACTTTTGTCCTGACAAAAAGAAATCAGGGAAACAGAGTTGTTTGTCTGCTTTAGTCCTACATATTAGCACAACCGTTTTCTTAGCATTGTACTGCACATCAAATCTCAGCCCATAATCAGAGCAGATATTCAGTAACTGTTGAAAACCAGCACTGCTGGGCGAGAGGACAGCCAGGTCATCAGCATACATGGGGCGGCATTGGTGTACTGTAGGGGTAATGGCAGTCGACCCCTGATCGGAAGGTTGGAGGTTCGAATCTCGCATCCACCCACCATGTGTCGTTGTGTCCCTGGGCAAGACACTTAACCCCAAGTTGCTCCCGGTAGGTCTGGATGGCGCCTTGCAAGGCAGGCTACCACTACCGGTGTATGAATGTCTGAATGAATGGGTGGATGGCTGGTATTGTAAAGCGCTTTGGGGCTCCTCACAGGGGGCTGGAAAGCGCTATATAAATAAGCTCCATTTACCATATGTGACGATGCTTGATTTTGGACACACGACAGCACGTCAAAATACTGTTTCTCCAATGTTTATTGGTTCTCCTGCAGAAGACAGTAAAATAAACACATCACTTTGTCTTCTGTTTTCTGCACTTCTGGCTCCTTCACAATGCTTCTCCAGCAAAATGAGGGAAACGAAACACGGGAGGAGCCAAGTGCACACATCATTTCCTCCTTGATACATTTCAAAATAAAAGACCTCAATAAAATAAAATTCACAAACATGAATACAGTGGAGTAACTGATTATCTTAGAGTATATTTTTAACTCCGTTACACCCACCCCCACTGAATTTTATTGAAATTGAGCCACAGCTACACAAAGATTACACCAGATCTCATCAAATGAAACTCTGAAGGGTCTATTACCAAGAAAACCAACTGACAAAAGTATCCACATAGGATGCAGTGGACTGAGAGTAGCGCTTATACCTCAATCCAACCACTGGCAACAGGGTGCCCATATACACCCATCCCAAGACCCCAGATAGTGTGTAGTATTGCTCAAGACAAAAAGAACATAAAAAAAACATAACCAAGACCAAACAAAGCGGTCAGTGATAAATACAGGCTACAAAAGGGAAACTTCAGTTAGTGAAAGCTTGGAAAACGGACTTGCAAACAGTTCTAACATCAAAAGCATCTTGAACCACAGCTTGTTTAGACATTGTCTGTATTAACCTATTCACAGGTTTAACCACACGGCCAAATCTTGTTCTGATTTGAGAGGGGACACCAACAGAACCAACGTGGGTTTGTGAGGCTTGGTCAACATCATCACAGTGATGTACATTGGTCAGATCATTCAGAACAGGGTCTGACTGTGATACCTCACTAAAACTGTCAACAACATCAGTCACATTTTCAGGTTCGCCGGAAACGGATTGTTCACCATTTTGGGTCACAGGTAACACAATGGAGGAAGGATGGTCAGATGTCACACTTGCTATTTCAGAATCATCCCCTTGTGAAATGCTTGGCTCAGTCAGCTGTGTGACCCACTCCACTGTTCTCCTGTCAGAGTCCACATGATTGGCATCACTCACAGAACCATCATCCACACTTCCAACAACAGGTAGGATATTCTTGCTTTCAGTAGTGGGGTCTACATCCAAGTCAACTTCATCTGTATTCCCACCCAAGGATTCATCTACAGATCTGTCATCTAGCATAGAGGACTGTGCAGTGCTAGCGCAGGAAACATGATCAAGTGAGTCATGAACATCCACCACAGGAAGAAAGTTGGCCAACATCAGCAAGTTTCTGTGGATCACCCTCGTCTGACCAGACACAGTGTCAAAGATTTTGTATGTGTGGGTCTCTGGATTCATATAGTGTAGATTGTGGATTCCCATCTGTCAGCTAGCTTCTTTTTGCCTCTCTCTCTTTTGTTCGCCACTAGCACTCTGTCACCAATATCAATATGGGATCCTTTTGTTTTCCTGTTGTAGATTTGAGCATGTCGATCCATCTCTTTAGTTGCATGAGTCTGAGCAATGTCCATGGCTTCCTTTAAGTCACTGGAGAGAGATGCCACATACTTGTCATAACTAGTCACATCAGAGTCATGAAGAACAGAACGAAAAAGAACATCAATCGGCAGACGTGGTGTGCGGCCGAACATCAAATAAAATGGAGGATAACCTGTTGTTTCATGAGTTGAACAGTTGTACATGAACGTGAGAGTCTGTAGGCGACGAGGCCAGTCTGCTTTGGCTTCAGGGGGCAAAGCACGGATCATACCACCCAATGTTCGATTAAAACGCTCCACACTCCCATTTCCCATCGGGTGATAAGGTGTTGTGTGCGATTTCTTTACACCAGAGACCCTGAGGAGTTCACTAATCAGTTGGCTTTCAAAGTTAGCACCCTGATCACTGTGGATCCGTTCAGGGAAGCCAAAAACACAGAAGTATCTGTCCCAGAGAAGTCTGGCCACCTGCTTAGCAGACTGATCTTTACAAGGAAATGCCTGTGCTAGTCTTGTGAAGTGGTCTGTGATAACCAACACATCAACTGACTTGTTCTTTGAGTTCTCAGCAGACCAAAAGTCAATACAGACTAGCTCTAGCGGTTTGGATGATTTAATGCTCACTAGAGGTGCTCTTCCTTCTGGTTCAACTGTCTTACTGACGAGGCATCTTTGACAACTGCGCACGTAGTCTCTAACATCTCTCTCAAGGTTCAGCCAGAAAAACCTTTGCCTGGTCAAGCTGAGGCTCCTGAACTGGCCCTGGTGACCAGCATCATCATGGATCCCCTTCAGGACCTCATCCTTGAGAGAATCTGGGACAACGTATTGCAAACGTTTGTTCTTGGACCTCTGGTCTCTGGAAACCCTGTACAACACACCATTATTCACAGACAACTTCTCCCAGTGACTCAGGTATTTTTTGACAGATGGTGAGTCATTAGTTTTCTCTCTCCTAGAGGGCTTGCGATGTCTCTCAACATAAAACATGACACGAGACAAGGTGACATCCTGTGTTTGTCTGTCACGCAGCTCTCTTTCAGTGTAGGCAGGTAAGGCGTCTTGTCCTGGTGGGAGCAACTGAGGCATTTGAAGCAGCATCTCTGTAGCTCGAGTCCTGGAACCAGCTTCCCACTCAACATGTGACTTCAACACAGCTGACACATCATCCTTGTCCACAGATGAAGGTGACACTTGTAACTGGCACATTTTTACTGACAGGGTGTCTTCATTCACTGGAGCGAGCTGTTTGCGGTCAGTTGATGATAGGAAGGTATCCTGAACGGAAGTGTGTGACATACATGGGCGTAGCCAGGGGGGGTTCGCCCGGTTCGAACGAACCGCCCACTTTGCCTATGAAGTCCCGTCTACAACTCCCGCGAGACTGAGGGGAAGACAACGTTCACTCTGTCCTGGCTGGCTTGGAAGGCAACACGGTGGATTCAAACGGTAAAATTACATTGTGGTTTTTGATTCAACTGTTCATTTGTGTATTTTAAGTAGTGCTGTTTGATGTTAGAGAGATTAGAAGTGGGTCACGTTTTTATAAGATATGGATAATGCTAAAACATGCTAAGCTAAGTAGCAACGATTTTCGCGACTTTTTTTCCCCTTGTTTTTGTCTATTTCCGCCATGTTGGGAACAGTAATTTATCTGAAATTATTACCAGTACGGCCCCATTCTATCCCTAAAGCTGAGTTTACAGTGACAGATAGTTACTCACAGGAAGCCTGAAACGGAGCTTCCATGTTTTTCTAAACAAAAGCTACAGGCCTCACAAACAAACAACACGGTGGATTCAAACTGTAAAATTACATTGTGGTTTTTGATTCAACTGTTCATTTGTGTATTTTAATTAGTACTGTTTGATGTTAGAGAGATTAGAAGTGGGTCACGTTTTTATAAGATATATAATGCTAAAACATGCTAAAGCTAAGCTAAGTAGCAACGATTTTCGCCACGTTTTTTTCCCTTGTTTTTGTCTATTTCCGCCATGTTGGGAACAGTAATTTATCTGAAATTAGTACCAGTACGGCCCCATTCTATCCCTAAAGCTGAGTTTACAGTGATAGGACAGATAGTTACTCACAGGAAGCCTGAAACGGAGCGTCCATGTTTTTCTAAACAAAAGCTACAGGCCTCAGGCCTAGTTTGGACAGGATACAAACAATAACTTAGCAGTGTTGAATATAATATAGCCTATTTGGTGAAAAATAAATGTTTGGATACATTTTCAAAAGAACAAACATTCAGAAAAACTGTTTTTGTACGTAAGACAAGTAAAAAAACTTTTTCAAATAGAAACCCAAAATGTCTTAGCAGATCAATGTTTACTACATACTAAATATTATATTAAACTGTTTTGCAGGTTTCTGTGCTGGATACCAACATGGGTAGGTGCAAGCAGAAGGACAGAGAGAGGAAAAGAGCAGCCGAAGGTTGTGCTTCAATGTACAACTTTGTTTCAAAGAAACAGAGAGTTCCAGGTAAAATAAATAAATAAAACAGATCTTCTTGTAAAATAGATTTTGTCAATATTATGTCTTAGAATGATTTCAGGAACAAATGTTTTCTTATTTAGAATGTATTTTTGTAAATTCTTTTAGCTAAATATTAAATCTTTTGATGCTAAAAGTGTCTAAAAAATATTCTAAAATCTCTTATTCACGTGTCATATCTTCTTGATTTAGATGAAGACAGTGCAAGTTTGGTGTGTACCAGTGCTTCGAATGATGACGATGGCTGCCTCCATGCTGACAGAAGTAACGATGATCAGCTGAAAACGCAGTGCACAGGTCAGTATAAAAACCTGTAATTTCTGAATGTTGTATTGTGTACAATTAAATATATATCATTATGTAAATAATAAAACTTTTTTGTTTTTCCCCAGACTATTAGCATTTTTGTTTTCTTACATTTATTTAATCAATAACATCTAGTGCTGAAGAAATATAGCAGTGATAATCTTCTTAGGATAAATTACAATATACATAAAAATAATGCTGAATCTGCTGGCAAAACAGTTTTGTAATTAGTATCAGTTTTATGCAATTAAAATAACAAAAGTAATCAGAACTACTGTCTAGACATTGTCAATGTAGTGAATGACATCTGGAAATGGGTGGTTTTAAAGCAATATCAACTTTCTTTTTCATGTATAATATCATTTTAATGTTAAAAAGCATAAAAAACTATGTCCTATAAAGCCAGGATTTTTTTTCAGCCTTTGCCGTGCTCCCTCTGGTGGAGAAACATTATATAGGCAGACACACTTGACTCATCTTTTAATCAGCCATCACTCCTGTGTTCCAGTGGCATTTTCTGTTAGCCAGTCAGTCCAAATTGATCAATTTGATGAATGTATTTTCCTTTCATTTTGAAACTAATTTGACTACATAACTGAGCTTTCTTGTAAAATACATGTTAAATGGTTGACCCAAAACTTTTGAACAATTGTGTACATATTACAGAGGTCAGCATACAAATAAAAATCTAAGAAATTATTTTAAAAAATTACATACAAGTTAAAAATTACATATAAAACTTGAAACTTAAATATGTTTAAAAAAGGCGTTCAATACAGAACAACTGGACTTTATTTGTAACAAACAAGACGTTTCGCTTCTCATCCGAAAAGCTTTATCAATTGAGTTAGGAGACAGTGAGGGACAGTATTGTTACAAATAAAGTCCAGTTGTTCTGTATTGAACGCCTTTTTTGATTTTATCATCTCCTGGACGACTGAGAATCTTCACCAGCTTAAATATGTTTCTTACAAAGTTTCTTTTTTGTACTCAGCTCTGTCTGCCACAGCTAGCTCCTTATTAGGACTAGTCCCATCTGTGATCTGCAATCATCATCTAGACACCACAGAGATTGTGAGCATGTATGCCGAAGACCTACCCAGTCCAGAACTTGTTGACCAAGAGATTACAAGGTGGAAGTTGAAGTAAGTTATTTTGAAGTTAAGCACCTGAGAAGCCCATTTTAGAAATTGAATGTTACAACATTACTATACAGAACATTTTGTTTTAATAATTGTTCTGCTAGGTACGGCAGAGTGTCTGAGTCACAGAGGCCGAACACCCCTGCAGGTTCCATTAAAGAGTGTGACCGAGACCTTTACCCCAACCTGCACGTCCTACTTCAACTGGCTTGCACACTGCCTGTGACCTCCTGCGAATGTGAGCGTAGTGCCAGTGTCCTTCGTCGCTTGAAGAGCTACATGCGGGCATCAATGACGAAGGAGCGTCTCTCATCACTGGCACTGATTCACATTCACTACAGCAAGCACATTGACCTTGAGAGCGTTGTTGATGTGTTTGCAAACAAACACTCGAGGAGGATGGAGCTGGACTCACTTGTCTATCCAGAGACATAAGATGTTGGACAGAACTGTCTTATGCGTTCAACGTTGTAAATAAAGGTTTTGCAAAACTACATTTGTCTTGAGAAATTTTAATGTTACTCTATAGCAGGGGTCTGCAACCTTTTCGATACAAAGAGCCATTTCTGCTCCTTTATTCACTAAATTAAACGTGTCCGGAGCCACAATACCTGCTGCAACTGGGATTTTCAACTGGTGGCCCACGGACCACTTTGACATTTTTCTGTCCAGCAGGAATGATTTATAAAACTAAAAATGTCTAATGATTTTTAACATTTACTGATATTTTTACATTTTAAGATAAAATAAAAGACAAGATTCTTGTAAAGAAGGAAAAATTAATATAGTTTTGCCCAGTTTCTAAAAACTAAAACAAACTATGCAGGCCTGTGATTTTTTTTTTTTACTGGAAAAATTAAGTATCCGACTTACAAGAAATAAAGCATAAAGTGAAAGTATGTTTAACTCCTTGTAATGTAGGAAAACTGCTAAAACTAACCCTTCCAGTTGTTATAAGAACCAATAAAATTCAGTTTTGTCAGTTTTGGTCAAAGCTTGAAAGAGCCGCTGCAGAGGGACCCTGAGCTGCAGGTTGCAGACCCCTGGTCTATAGTGTCAATTGTTTTTGTGTACATGTGAATTGTATTGTTGTATTTTTCAATTTATTAATTTCATTCATAAAAAACAATGTCTAACCACAAAGCAAAGTAAAAAGATTATTTATTTTTGCAATTGAAGTTATATTATTTGTTGTGGGGTTAGTTTGCATTTATGTTAAGGAGTGGTACTGTGCCTTTAAGAGGATGACGTCATTCGTTCTTCTTCGGTGGTATTTTTTTCTCTCTGTGTATGTTCGGGTGGGACTCGAAGTACCGTGTCTCTGAGATGAGTTCTGAATAGAAGACTGGACGTACATCCCCTCTCAGTGTGTTGCTCTTTCTCCACTAACAAAAACCACCTATTTTGGTAAGATTTACCTCACACAGCATTGTTTTAACTAGCTAGCTAATTAGCTTGTTTACACGTTTGAAGTAACGTGTACCACCGCCAATGAACCAATCAGAGGTCCACTTTTTCTTCAAACGAACCGCCCCTCATAAAATTCTGGCTACGCCACTGACATATCCTTAGCTTTTGAAAGGAAGTCTGCATAAGGCTCCACGAGCAGTTTGCCACATACACTCTCCTTAACAAAGGGCACACGACTCAAAGCATCAGCCACAATGTTCTGCTGACCTGGAACATACTTTATGTCAAAGTCATAACTTGCCAGCTTAGCGACCCAACGTTGTTCACAACAGTCAAGCTTTGGTTTTGTGAGGATGTGAGTCAAGGGGTTGTTGTCGGTCCAGACTGTGAAACGATGACCTTTGAGCCAATGGCTGAACTTGTCACAAACCGACCATTTCAATGCTAGAAACTCTAGCCTGTGAGCTGGGTAGTTCTTTTGAGACTGAGAGAGTGACTTGCTGGCAAAAGCAATAGGTCTGGCTCTAGTTTCATTCTCCTGAATCTGAGCCAAAACAGCCCCAATGCCATCCTGAGATGCATCAGTCAACAAGAGAAAGGGACGAGAGAAGTCAGGATGAGCTAGAACCACAGAGTTGACCAGTGACATCTTCAAGTCCTCGAAAGCTTTCATTTCTTTGGTTGTCCAATCAGCTGCACTCAGCTTTCTGCAAGAGAGTTTGGCATTGGCACGACTCTTCAGTTTTCTCTTTCCTCCTTTCAATAGATCGAAAAGTGGCTTGGCAACAGCAGAGAATCTAGGTACAAAGTGCTGGTAGTAATTCACCATTCCTAAAAAGGATCTCAATCGTTTCTGGGAAGGAGTGACACCATCAGCTTCCATGAGGTCGGCACTTGTCAATTTTGTGATGCTCTCGACCTTACTGGGATCTGTCGACACACCTGACTCGTCCACTATGTGGCCGAGGAACTTTACTGACCTCCTCAGGAAAAAGCACTTTTTGGGGGCAAGCTTCAAGTTGTGGCTACGCAGCCTGTCAAACACCATTTTTAGACGGTACAAAGCGGTCTCTTCATCAGGGGCAAACACCAGTAAATCATCCAAATAGCACAACAAACTCAAATAGTTCTGGTCCCCAAAAATGCTTGTCATCATCCGCATAAAGCTTGCAGGACTGTTGCAGAGGCCCTGCGGCAACCTGTTGTACTCATAGAGGCCCATGGGTGTAGTAAAGGCAGAGTACTTCTTGTCATCCTCATGAAGTGGCATGTTATAAAAACCTGACGTTAAATCCATTGTGCTAAACAGACAGTTACCTCCAAGTGCTGCCAAGCAGTCTGCCTGATGAGGAAGAGGATGAGCATCTTTGAAAGTCTTTTTGTTCAACCAGCGAAAATCTGTACAGATGCGAAGATCACCATTCTTCTTCCACACAAGAACCAATGGTGAGGCATATTCACTGGTTGACTTCCTGATAATCTCTTTCTCTTCCATTTCACTCAAAACCTGCCGAAGCTTCTTATACTGGCTTGGTGGTACTCGTCTGTTAGGCAGTCTGAAAGGTTTGTTATCCGAAAGATGTATACGATGCACAAAACCCTTTGCTTCACCACAATCAAGATGATGTCGTGAGAAAATGTCCTCATACTCCAAAACAAGGTCAGCCATCTTTTCCTTACACCTTTCAGATGTCTCACAAGACTCGATGTCAACATCAGTGAGCCCAATTAACCGGAGCTTATCACTCACAGAAGTTGCAACAAGGGAAGATGGTGCTGCAGACTGACAACAACTGGACAGAGAGACTGCTGTTTGCTCACACACATCTAGGTCTTCAAGCGCTGTGCAGGTATAAATGTCAGCCAGCTTTGCATTGCGTCT
This sequence comes from Garcialebias charrua, assembly GCA_038048925.1. Lineage (NCBI taxonomy): Eukaryota > Metazoa > Chordata > Actinopteri > Cyprinodontiformes > Rivulidae > Garcialebias > Garcialebias charrua. Next base: position 28,484 of record JBBPBX010022881.1, on the reverse strand, counting down.
CAACAACACAGGCCTGTCAGAAGTATTAATCAGTTTCAGTGGAATCCACCTGTCCCCCCACAAAGGAGTTATGATCTTTGCAACTAAAACACCTCTGGGGGCTGAGCGAGAAGTAGTGGGTTCTGTCATCACTGTACTGCCTGTGGAGATAGCAACATTTTTAGGCAGTTTACCCCAGATCAGGTACTCGCAACCTGGTTCAAGACACACAGCCGAATTACATTTGACAGTGCCAACTTTATCAGGAACGTCTGTGCCTCTCCATGGGCTCAGTCCAGAAAGCATAGACAGAAAACTTTCAGTTTCAGGGTCCTTCTCTGGACAGGGACTGGATATGGTTTTCCAATATGGCTCACATAACTTGGACTGATGCAAAATGTGTTTTATGACATTTGACCCCAGTATTAATTCATCATGTTGACCTGGAACAACCAGTGTGGGAACCATCATCTTGCAGCCATACACCTCCATCTCAACATCAACAACACATTTGGGCTTTACACGCAGACCACCACAACCCACAAGGGTCACGTTTGTGTTGGCTTGACTTTCTTTGTTTATCAGACCTGCCCATTGTAGTTTTTCTTCGGCTGCTTCATTAATGCTGCAGGCCATCAGTGATGGCATAGTTACATTGAAAAAGTAACTTAGTTAAGTTACTGATTAGTCCTTGGGAAAAGTAACTTAGTTAAGTTACTGATTACTTGATTTGGAAAGTAACTAAGTTAGATTACTAAGTTACTTTATTAGTTACTTTCAGCAGCCGCTGACAAGAACCCTCTGTCACAATACATAAAAAATTTAAATGTTTTAATAAAATAATTACTAATAAATATTCAAAAAACAAAATACAGTAGTCTTTCTTGACTTCACTAAACAAATAATATTTTTACAAAAAAGACTTATAAAATGTTTATTTTGAAAATGTGTCAAGTAAACAATACGTTTGTATGAAAATAAATAAAAGCATGAGCCACTGGCCAAAAGGATGGTCCAGCACAGAAGATCAACATCATCAGGTCAGGACTCTGTGGTCTACACTCATCTCCAGGCCAGCGGTCACTCTTTCAGGGATGAAGATGTTCACATCCTTGATAGAGAGGAACGATGGTTTGAGAGAGGAGTAAAGGAGGCCATCTTTGTGAAAAGAAACCATCCATCATTAAACAGAGGTGGAGGCCTCTGGGTTCAACTGTCCCCCTCTTACAATGCTGTTATTGCTAGTATCACTCAGCCCTCTGTGAATAGCAAACAACCATCAGGGTGCTGCTAACTATCCATTGTTAGGCTGATGGTCCGTGAGCAGCTGGTTTCAGCTGTCAGCAGCAAACTGGTTCATCCACTGTGAGAGGGTGCTACAGTATTTATAAGATTGAGATGAATACAGCATCTCAGACTGAGGAAGTCTTTTGGACAAAAGATAAAACGTTTCTACAATTTTTTTTGTTCTGTTTTGTTTTTTGAATGTCCAGAGGACCAGACTTAGCATTTTTAGATTTTTCTACCTGGATTATTGAGCATGCATCAGGGTCATCATCACACGCTTCTTAGCTGCAGGTGGATGTCCCTCAAGAGGAAAAAGACAGCTGCTTCCTCTGTCTCAGACTGGAAATAACACAAACAGGTAAAAAAATAAAAATAGTTAATAAGATTATCATTTTAAATTAAAAAGGTTAATTATTAATAAAAGAACAATACCTCTTCTTGTGGTTGGATCTCTCGGTCATCATCAGGGCAGGGATTTATTCAGCTCCAGGACTTGTTGACATCAGTTTTTTCATAAAGTGATTAACTTTTTGGCTGGTGTTGACATGATGATGGACGTGATGGAAGACGTTTTAGAGACGCTCAGTTAATTTAAAGCCTGCACAGCAACAACAACATTTCAGACGTAGATCCAGAGCTTTAAAATGTCCTACAGTTTGTGTTATTGACTGATCTGACCTACCTGAAGGCTGTTTTAATGCTGCTGCTGCTCTGTTAGCAGTGTTTACAAGCTGCTCCTCGTTCACGTTCGGATCACGTCGTTAAGTCCGTTCAAGTTAGACGTGTTGTCTGCTGCAGATCCAGTCTCCGTGAAACAAAGTCCACACACCGTTTTGGATGTGCGCTCGTGTTTTTAACAAGTCACAACGTTCCCAAACAAACAGGAGACCGCAGCGAGATGCTAAACCTAGCTTAATGCTAACGTGTGCTACAGACAATAACACCGGGCGGTCGCATAGACTGACGTCACTCCTGTCTTTTTTTTTATCGCTCCCCCCGAGACGCATTGGCGAAATAAAATTAAATTACAGTACTACAGAAAATGACAAATAACTAAGTAACGCACAATAATTTGGAGAAAGTAACTTTAATCTGATTACTGCAGTTTGAAAAGCAACGCGTTAGATTACTAGTTACTGAAAAAAGTGGTCCGACCAGAGTAACGCGTTACTTTGTAACGCGTTACTGACATCACTGCAGGCCATAGATCCGCTGTCCAACATACCACCTAGCTTCAGTAACCCACCAACCACAACTGGGGTGTAGAAAAGACTCTCACTGCTACTGACTTTGTGAATATTCTGAAAAACAACTTCAGAGTCCTTACAGTTGTCATTCACATTTGTATAAATAGACTCTGCATCAGAAACATCTACATTTTGGGAGTTTAAGCTGAGACCCGTACTGCCCCCCTCCAAATACAGGTCCGCTAGTTTCCCTGTGGCTGGGTGTTGGAAGCGTTATTAGCTGGACAGGACATTCTAACATGACCAGGAGCAAGACAAGCAAAACAAAGTTTTTCAGACAGGCAGTGAGACATGGTGGTGTGACTCTTATCACTGCAGACCCTACATGCAGCCTCCTTGGGACGTATGCTACGTGTTGACCGATGAAACCTTCTCCCTGTCTCAGGTTGTACATCATGCTGCTGCATTCTTTCCATCATGTTTTGGAACATTTCAACCATCTGACTGAGCAGTTTGTTCTCCGACTGCTGAAGGTTTTGTGACACTGCTGGTGTGGAAATGCAGGCAGAAGAGCAGCCAGGAACACCTTTAACAGGATGACAGACGGGGAAAGTGGGATTGCTCACAGGATTCTGGGCTTGAGATGAGACATTTGACACATTTTGGACAAAGTGTTTCTCAGGTGTTGCAGTGACTGCTGAAGATGTACTGGACTGTTCAGAGGGTATGGCAGCAGTCTGGCTCTTCAATTGGGCAGTGCTAACAGCTCTGTTACTAGCCCTCAACTCTCTCTGGTAATCATTGATTCTCAGCTGAACCTCACGAGTGGTCCACTCATGGATGGGCTTACACTTCAGAGTGTAGGATAACTCAGGGTCAGGGCAATATTTTACAAACATGACAGCCACTTCATCATTTAGGGTTTCTGTTGTCTTTCCTTGTCTTTGTAGGCCCTCGAGAGCCAGCTCAGCAGCTTTATTGAGCCTAATCCAGTAATCCACTGGGTTTTCTCTTGATCTGGGAAGTGTTGCGTAAAAATCAGCAAGAGGGAGACATGAAGAAGCATCACTAAAATAGTGCAGGAGGACACTGTAGATCAGTTCAGTCTTTTCTGTTACGTCGAGGCCTGGATCACTACGCATAGAAATCCGTACAACATCTCTGGCTTTACCCCTAAGATGACTTACAATCTCATCAGCCTGTTCTTGTACAGAGATGTTCTGCTTTTTGAGGTAAGTTTTAACCATTTCAATCCACTCCTGAATTGAACATGTATCAGTGCCATCACCTCTGTAAGACTGAAGTTCCTTATTTGGTTTGATATGGACAGTTACATTTGGAGTGTCATGTCTACTTGAACCACTCAGGTCAGTAGAACCAGTCTGATGACAACCAGTCATATTTACAACACCAGTAGACATCAGTTTTGTCACAATAGATTCACCAATCTGGGCTCCTAATTGCCCTACAATTTCAGTGAGACTGTTAACATCAATGTTACTGTTAGGTGTAGAAGCACGGGGGCCCTCGTTCACATTCATAGCAAAAGGGGTACAACCTGGGGTCTGACTTAGATTCACAGAACCTCCTGCTACAGCGGATTGAGCTATGTTCCTCTTACTGGCAAGAGAACTAAGCCAGGCACCCCTACCCTTAGGTAACATAGGTGTACAGGGAACCCCCGTGTTACGAACGAGTTCGGGACCTAAGAACGGTTCGCAGCTCGATTCTGCCGTAGGTAGGGGGTGAATTTTTTTTTTTTTTTAATTATTCATTCATTCATTCATTCAACCTTTATTTATCATGCTAACGGAGCGCGCGCACACATTTAAGCATGTACAGTAGTGTACTGTAATGTTAAACATTGCTATTCACATTTACAGAATAAATAAAAATATATTTTCTTACTTTGAGATGGTCAAAGCCGACATCTTAGGTTGCCATGCGTTGATTGTTGTCGGGCCGAGCAGCGCGGCGGCCGGCCAGTGAACCACCGCAGCTGCTCCAGACCTGTGTTAGCTAGCTGGCTAGCTTCTGCTAGCCAAGCCATGAGCTGGTGTTGGAGCGGCGGCGCGATCAATCTGCAGCTGCTGCTGCTGCCTGAGACATCCACAAAGTTCACAGAGACGTTTCCAGCTCGTAATTAATCCATATGAAGCCATCCTGGTCACCAGTCTTCGGCCGGCTCCCGTGTTAGCTTCTGGAGCTAGCCAGGCCAGAGCCTGGCCGGAGGTGTTCGCGCGGCGGCCTGGCACGATCAGCGATAAATCCGCTGCTGCCTGAGACATCCACAAAGTTCACAGAGACGTTTCCAGCTCGTAATTAATCCATATGAAGCCATCCTGGTCACCAGTCTTCGGCCGGCTCCCGGGCAGCTAACCTAAAATGGCGTCCGGTGTTCTACATTAATTTGTGACCGGAGACCCCAGTGACTGAACCTAAAATGGCGTCCGGTGTTCTACATTAATTTGTGACCGTGTAAACTGAAGACCTACTTCCTGTTGCCCAAGATTGCTCAAAAATGATCAGAAATGATCTTTTTTATCATAATTATTATTTATAAAGCCTTTAAAACAACCACAGCTGCAACAAAGTGATGTACACATGAAATTAAGAACATTTAAACACAAAAAAAAAAAAAAAAAAAAATTTTTTTTTTAATACAGTAATTTCATATTTTTATTAAATATGATACGTTCGTAGGTCCCGTTGTTCGTAGGTCGATGGAGTCGTAAGTGGGGGGTTACCTGTATTAAAGGGATCCATTAAAAAAACTTCCAAAATATCAATGTACTTGCGTTGTGTTTTAACTTCAAATGACCAGTTTACTATTAAAACTAGAGGTAAAGCTTTCAATTCTCCTGTCCTTTATATGACCAAACACAGGAAAATTGGGAGCGCAGAACAGGAGAACAGCACAGCATCCACGGCGACTTGCATCAAGCTGGTCTGAAGATCCTGAAGGTCACGGCACCAGTGTGACGATGCTTGTTTTTGGACACACGACAGCACGTCAAAATACTGTTTCTCCAATGTTTATTGGTTCTCCTGCAGAAGACAATAAAATAAACACATCACTTTGTCTTCTGTTTTCTGCACTTCTGGCTCCTTCACAGTGCTTCTCCAGCAAAGTGAGCCTCACAATATAACAGTTATATTTCATTCAGGAGGTTTACAAAGCAGAAAAGTAATATTTTTCTTTTAGAGTAACAAAACATAACATTTTCTAAATATATAATTAAAAACAGTGCAATAAAAGAACAACAGCGCCATCTACTGGGCAGTCTAGAACAACAAAAAGACAACATTCAGTCATTACATGAACAAAAACAACAATTTCACATACCTGCAGAAGACAATAAAATAAACACATCACTTTGTCTTCTGTTTTCTGCACTTCTGGCTCCTACATGTGCAAAAATAAATGTTACCAAATGAAAAACGTGACAACACCCTTGCTATTACAGTCATTGTCCACCAGGGGGCACATCACACAATGTGGCACCAAAAAGAAAAGAGAGGGAAAATAAAATGCCTACAACCTTTATATTTGTGGTTAAAATTGAAAACAAGTGTTACTGTAATGTTTTAAAAGATATATCAAACAATATGATTAAAAGTGTACAACTTTAAAAGTAAAAATTTCAAGAAAACATATAAAATATCATCAGAGAGCCTTCCACACTCCTTACCTTCACAGTGCTTCTCCGGCAAAGTGAGGGAAACGAAACACGGGAGGAGCCAAGTGCACACATAATTTCCTCTTTTATACATTTCAAAATAAAAGACCTCAATAAAATAAAATTCACAAACATGAATACAGTGGAGTAACTGATTATCTTAGAGTATATTTTTAACTCCGTTACACTTATTATAACTCCGCCTGTAACTCCAAGGCCGAATCTTTAGTGACGTCAAAAGCCCATATATGGAGAGGGGCAGATTTTCCCGGAGCTTCTGCTAAAATCTGCTATAAATCATGAAATAACACATTTAGCGTTATTTCTCTACAATATAAATAAACGCTCCTGTATTATTTTTAAATAAACTAATAAATATTAATGGCGATGCAATTTGAAAACATGGTGGGTCATGTCCTTTAAACCAAGGTCTCAGACAATCTATTAGTGCTCAGACTGCGTGTTGGGGATTCCTCTCAGCTACTACCACCCCAAACGTCACATCAATATCTGTAAAACTGAATTATAGACATATTTTATGTTTTTAAGTTCAGTTAACTGTGGCAGCCATTGTAACTTCAGCTGACTCCAAAAAACTAATTAGTTGTAGACGTACATCCAATGATGACTTTCTGCAAGTTTCACTACAACTCATCCAGTGGTTCATGAGATATTTTGCTAACAGACAGACAGCAGCCATTGTAACTTCAGCTGATGTGTCCAACTGTCCAATCAAACAGCTGAAAGACTGTTCATACATGACCCAACCACAACCTGTGGGTCTGAACACTCTGAACCTTTAACACAGGGCTTTTTTTTATTATTTATTAGCTCTTAATAACATTTATTTATTTATGATTGTTGTTTTTTTGAAACTCAGCTGTTTGTTGTTTGTTTCTATTCCTGTTTTTATTTATTTATTTGAGGTTTTACACAGACAGAGACTTTGTAAATCTCTTTGATGTTTCCTTACAATGACAATAAAGTTTGTGAAGTATGTATGATCCAACATAAAGTTGACTGAAGCGACGTCATGCAGTTCATGAGTTCACCACCAGAGGGAGACAAACTCTCACAATCAACCTCACTGACACCTTTACAACAACAACAATCTGTCATCAGGAGATTTAAAGTGTTTTCTCAGTCTGGCAGCAACTTGCTCATATTTTTAATCATGTGGTGAAACAAGGGCTGCTGGGAAACAGAGTTCTAATAAATAAACAGGAACTTGTGAACATAATGGAAGTAAAATCTATTTTAATAATAATAATAATAATAATAATTATAATAATAATAATTATAATAATAATATTATAATAATATTATTGATAATAATTTATCAACTGACAACTTTGAAGTTCTATGATTTGGTTAATTATAACATTTTGTTGCTTATGTATAAGGCACATAAAGCATGTTGCCTGACATGGAAAATAATGTTGAAATCCGTGATGAGAAAGAAATAGTGAATGGATTTAACAATTATTTTGCAAATGTGGGATCTACCCTTGCATCAAAAATACCAAAAACGGATATAAATGTGAGTCATTCAATTGATAGCTGTATGAACAGTATGTTTCTCAAAGGAACTGATAAAGAAGAAATCATGATGGTGGTTAACAAATTTCAAGATAAAAGATCAAAAGACTGTGAAAACATGGACATGATGGCTGTGAAGGAAATAATGAACTATGTCATTGAGCCATTCAGTTAACTGTGGCAGCCATTGTAACTTCAGCTGACTCCAAAAAACTAAATAGTTGTAGACGTACATCCAATGATGACTTTCTGCAAGTTTCACTACAACTCATCCAGTGGTTCATGAGATATTTTGCTAACAGACAGACAGCAGCCATTGTAACTTCACTACAACTTTGAAATACATTTGTAATCTGTCATTTTCATCTGGAATATTCCCGAACAGAATGAAAATAGCCAAGATAATTCCTCTTTTTAAGAATGGCGATAAATGTTTATATAACAATTATAGACCCATATCTTTGTTACCGCAGTTCTCCAAAATTTTAGAAAAATTATTTGTAAGTAGACTTAATTTATTTCTGGATAAACATGATATCTTAAGTAAAAGTCAATACGGGTTCAGAGCAAATACCTCAACTTCCATGGCTCTCATGGAAATGATGGAACATGTCATCACAGCTGTTGATAAAAAACAATATTGTTTGTTTATGTTTATGTTTATGTTTATTAAATTTGTTCATTTTTTTACAAAAGAAACAATACAAGGCAATCTCATAATGATAGTGTACAAAATGTAAAAAAATGAAAGGTGGCAGAAAGAAGAATAAATCTTATTATATCTGCCCCTTATCTCCAACAATCAGATTAAACAACAGTAGTCAAACCATGTAAACAATAATAATCTTCAACCAACTTTTTCCAACAATCAGGTTAAACAATAATATTCTTCAACCAACAGTACAAAATGACTAACTCTTTCTAGTTTTCTAACTAATACTAATACAGTACAAAATGACTAACACTTTCTAATTTTCTAACTAATACAATACACATTACGTTATTTCACATATATTTTTTTAACATATTTGTTTTGATCATTTTTTTAAATGTAAACATTGACTTGGCATTTTTAACTACATTCTCCAAGCCATTCCATAATCTAATTCCCTGAATTGAGGTAGAACGTCCCTTCAAACTGGTTCTGAATTGTGGTTTTACAAACAACTCTGTTCCCTTAAGATTATAACAACTTTGTCTTTTAACAAAGTGCATTTGGATATTTAAAGGTAATGCATTATTTTGAGCTCTATACATAACTGATAAAATATTATAGTCTACCAAATCATGGAACTTCAGTAATTTTAGTTGATAAAATAATGTACTTGATGGATGACGGTAATGCTTTCTAGTGATAATTCTTACAGCTCTTTTCTGTAATACAAAAATAGGCTTTGTGATTGTTTTACACGCTTTCCCCCAAACATCAATACAATAGATTAAGTGTGGAACAATGATTGTGTTATACAACAAATACAGAGCTTTATCATTCAATAGGTCTCTGACTTTGTACAGTACTGCTATCGATTTAGCTATTTTTATTCTTACAGAATTTATGTGTTGTTTCCATGTCAGTTTGTCATCAATGATAACACCCAAAAACTTCACCTCATTCACTCTACAAATCTCAACATCCTCAATTTTGAGTGGAACATCAACAGTTTTCTTTTTATTACCGAATATCATGTAATTAGTTTTCTCTAGATTTAATGATAATTTATTTATTTTAAACCAAGTTTGTATCTTGACAAATTCTGTCTTTATCAATTCTAACATTTGTTCTATATCTTCACCTGAACAGAAAAAAGTGGTATCATCAGCGAAAAGTACACATTTAAGGAGTCCTGACACATTTACCAAGTCATTCACATATAAAATAAAAAGCTTTGGTCCAAGTACAGAGCCTTGGGGAACTCCACATGTGATATTACAGAGGTCAGATCTTACATCATTTATTTGTACAAATTGTTTCCTATTTTTTAAGTAGCTAGATACCCACTGTAATGCTGGTCCTCTAATACCATATTTGTTCAGTTTTTCAAGGAGAATGGTGTGATCAATAGTATCGAATGCTTTTTTTAAATCAACAAAGATACTGATACAATGTTGTTTTTGATCGACAGCAGTAGTTATTTGTTCCATTAATTCCATGAGAGCCATTGATGTAGAGTTTTTTGATCTAAACCCATACTGACTGTTGCTTAGAATATTTTGTTTATCTATAAATTGGTCTAGTCTGTTTACAAATAGTTTTTCAAGAATTTTTGAAAACTGTGGTAACAAGGATATAGGTCTATAATTGTTGAATACACATTTATCACCATTTTTAAAAAGAGGAACGACCTTAGCTACTTTCATATTATCTGGAAAAATTCCTGTTGAAAATGATAAGTTACATATGTATGTGAACGGCTCAATAACATGGCTCATTATGTCCTTTACAAACATCATATCCATGTCCACCCAGTCTTTCGATCTCTTGTCTGTAAGATGTTTTACTACATTCATTATTTCCTCTTTGTTAGTTCCATTTAGGAAAATACTATTTGCACAACCTGTAATTGAGTGGATCATATTTTTATCTACTTTTGGTATCTTAGCTGCAAGGCTTGATCCAACATTCACGAAATATTGATTAAATCCATTTACAATTTCATTTTCATCATGAACTTCATCGTTGTCTTTTACAAAATATTTTGAAATACCAGTTTTTGCTTTATGATTCTTCAGTACACCATTCATTACTCGCCATGTTGCTTTCATATCACCATTAGTTTTATCTAATAATTTACTATAATATTCTTTCTTATGTTTCCTTATAATCCCTACTAATTTATTTTTATACTTTTTATATTTTTCTTCTGCGCTCTGACTTCGCAATTTCAAGAAACATGAATACAAATAATTCTTTTTTTTACATGCATTTCTTAACCCTTTTGTCATCCATGGTTGATCATTCGTATTTCTCTTTGTGTAATTTGTTTGCACACAATTCTTTTCATACAGGGTTTCCAAGATATTCATAAACTCATCATATGCCCTGTTCGCATCATCAACATACACTTCATTCCAGTCTTGTTTATCTAGATCCTCTTTCAATTTTTCCACAACTTTTTTTGAGGTGTTTATGATCTTTTTCTTCGTTGTGACTGCTTTTGTGATGCTTTGATCATTTTTATAGAGTGTGAAAACTGGTAAATGATCACTTAAGTCGGTCGTTAAGATACCACCAATCACATCCCCATTTGTTATATTTGTGAAAATATTATCAATTATTGTGGCACTATGAGTTGTAATTCTTGTTGGCTTTGATATCACTGGATACATATTTCAGAGTCAGAGTCAGAGTCAGAGAGTCAGAGAGTCTTTATTGTCATTTGCACCGCATGTAGTACATGTGATGAAAACGAAATTATGTACACGGGGTCCCAGTTACATCCAACAACAACTACAAGAGAAACAACAAATGCAAGAGAAAAACAGTAATAACATTCTAGGATTAACTAAGAGAAGCATCAGCTAGTAATACTCTAAGCCCTAATGTAGTAGAAAAACATCGTTATAAACAGCAGCACGAACATGAGTCATTATGAGCAGATGGTCACAGGTGAAACGCAGCAACAAGAAACAGATCAGCATCAACATGATGTGATATTTTGCAGTGTTTATTCTTGTTATTTATTTATTCATGAGTCTGACAGCCTCAGGGTAGAAGCTGTTCCTCAGTCTAGTGGTTCTACATTTGATGCTCCTCAACCTCCGTCCTGAGGGGAGTGGGGCAAAGAGCGAGTGTGCTGGGTGAGTGAGATCCTTCATGATGCAGGTGGCTCTTTTCCTGCACCTGGAGGTGTAAACGTCCGCGATGGTGGGGAGTCTGACTCCAACAGACTTCTGTGCAGCCTTCACCACTCTCTGTAGAGCTTTCCTCTCTTCAACTGTGCAGCCTCCATGCCACACATTGATGCTGGAGCACAGGACGCTCTCCACTGCACACCTGTAGAACGAGGTGAGAACTGGGCTGCTCAGACCAGCACGTCTCAGCCGTCTGAGGAAGTAGAGTCTCTGATGACCTTTCTTGATCAGGCTGGTGGTGTTGTTGCTCCAGCTGAGGTTATCATTCAAGTGTACACCCAAGTATTTGTAGCTGGAGACCACTTCCACTGCAGACCCACCCATTTTCAGTGGGGCGTGGGTGTGTTTGTTCCTCCTGAAGTCCACAATCATCTCCTTTGTCTTCTTCACATTCATGTGAAGATTATTCTCTTTGCACCAGCTCTCCAGGTGCTCCACCTCCTGTCTGTAGCTGGACTCATCATTGTTTGTGATGCAGCCCACCACAGCTGTATCATCTGCAAACTTAACAATATGACAGCCTGGAAGTGTGGCTGTACAATCATATGTGAGCAGAGTGAACAGAAGGGGGCTCAGCACACATCCTTGGGGAGAGCCAGTGCTGAGGGTTATGGTGGAGGAGGAGAAGTTGTGGATCTTCACGGACTGTGGTCTGTTTGTTAAGAAGTCTAGTACCCAGTTACAAATAGAGGGGCTTAGTCCAAGTGTAGATAGTTTGTCTATCAGAGTTTGGGGGATCATGGTGTTGAAGGCAGATGTGAAGTCCACAAAGAGCAGGCGCACGTATGAGTCCTTCTGATCCAGGTGGGTGAGAGCAGTGTGGACCACGGAAGAAATGGCGTCCTCTGTTGATCGGTTCTCACGGTATGCGTATTGATGAGGGTCCTCGTTGGTGTTCACGGTTTTCTTTATGTGGGACATGACCAGTTTCTCAAAACATTTAGCGACCACCGGGGTGAGAGCCACCGGTCTATAGTCATTCAGACCAGTCACTGTGGAGCTCTTTGGAACTGGGATGATGGTGGCAGTCTTCAGGCAGGTGGGAACTGACTCCAGTGAAAGTGAGGTGGTGAAGATGTCAGCCAGCACCTCACAGAGCTGGTCTGCACATTCCTTCAGAACTTTCCCTGGGATGTTGTCTGGTCCAGTTGCTTTATGGGGATTAATCTTTCTGAGACTGCCTCTCACTTCTGCTGCGGTCACTCTGAGATGCTCTTCATCTGGTGATGAGGTGAGTCTGGTGCTAGCTGGTCTATTTGGATCATCAAAACGTGCATAAAACTTGTTGAGGGCATCAGGCAGGGATGGGTCCCTGGGGCATTGTTTATTCTTGCCTTTGTAATCTGTTATGCATTTAATACCTTTCCACATGCTCCGTGGGTCTTGTGAGGTGAACTGTCCCTCTATTCTCTGTGCATAAGTGGCTTTGGCTTTCTTAATGCCATCCCTCAGTTCTTTTTTCCTCATTCTCAGCTCCTCTTTATCTCCTGACTTGAATGCAGTATCCCTGGCTGCCAGCAGGGTGCGCACCTCTTTAGTTAACCACGGTTTTTGATTTGGGTAATATTTGACATGTTTTTTTATGGATACATTTTCAGAGCATGTACTTATGTAGCCCAGGACTGAGGAAGCATACAGCTCCAGATCAACTGAGCTTCCATCAGTGGCTGCTTCTCTGAAAACAGACCAGTTTGTCCTCTCAAAGCAGTCTCGTAGCATGGGGGAACTATCTTGACGCCACAGCTTGATCACTCTTTGTTCCGGTTTTGCCCGTCTCAGCGGGGGTAGTTCTCTTGGAGCCAGAATCAAAGAGCAGTGGTCGGAAGCTCCCAGCGCTGCACGTGTCTTCGCCGTGTACGCCCCCTTTACATTCGTGAAGACTTGGTCTAATGTCTTATCACCTCTCGTTGCTGTGAAGACGTGCTTATGGAAGGCAGGGAGGGAGCCTTGAAGATTTACGTGATTGACGTCTCCGCAAACAATGAAAAACCCCTCAGGATATTTACACTGCAGCGAGGTGAGTAGCTCATGAATTTCTCTCTGGGCATCATTAGCATTAGCATCGGGTGCTATGTAGATAGCTGTTATTATTATCACAGCATGGTCGCGAGGAAGATAATGCGGCCGACATCTTACCGTGATCAGCTCCACAGCAGCTGAGCAAAGCTTTTTGATCACGGCACAGTTCGTGCACCAGTCTTTGTTCACGTAGATACAAACACCACCACCTCTTGTCTTCCCCGTGTTCTCGGTGCTCCGGTCTGTTCTGAAAAATAGCTTATCGTCCAGCTCATAAACAGAGTCAGGAGTGTTCTCATTTATCCACGTTTCCGTGAGACAAAGGACCGAGCACCTTCCCATCTCCTCCGACGTGGTTACTCTCAAACGAAGCTCATCCATCTTGTTGTCCAACGAGCGCACGTTAGCCAGGAAAAGAGCCGGTAGCGGGGGTCTCCCGGTTTTAGCATCTGTCCGCAGTCTCGTCATAACTCCTGCTCGGCAACCTCTCTTTTTTTCTCGAGAGCATCGCTTTCTCCTCTTTCCCCTGGAGCGCGTCTGCTTCCAGAAAGATGATCGTAGCAGTTCCAATCTCCCGAGCTCTGATTTGAGCTCGTTGCTGATTTCAGCCGTGCCTTGTGGTAATTCCGCTCCAATTCTTAACAGCTCAGTTCGGCTGTAATTCACCCGCAAAAAACGCGCAGAGTCAGGTACAAAAACATTATTACAATTACTAAGAACTAAGGATGAACCGGGAGCTCGTGAAGCTGCGGCTGCTCTGAGCGCGGCCATCTTGATTGAAATAATTTAAACTGTACATTGAGTTTATAAATGTGCTTATGTTATTTGAATCTGTTTTATTTCCCATATCAATGTTAAAGTCTCCACACAAAAAAATATTTTTATTAAAACTCTTCTCCATTAGTTCCAAGATTTTATCAGTGAATATTTCTATATTTGCTCCTGGTGATCTATATACACAACTTATTATTATGTTTTTATCGTTTTTGTTTATAATTTCTATTGTTATCATTTCCATAATATTATCAACTATTATTGACATTTCATTATTTAATTTACATTTTATTTCATTATTGACAAATAGTGCGACACCACCACCTCTTTTATTATTTCTGTTCATATGATATAATTCATACCCCTCGATGTGAATATTACTTGTGTTATCATCATTAAGCCATGTCTCTGACAGCGCTATTATCGTAAAAGTTCTATTTAATTGTTTTAAGTAATCTGTTATTTTGGATATGTTTGCATTTATACTTCTGCTATTAAAGTGAATAATGGAGAGAACTCCATTTGATATATTGATGTCATTAAACTGGTCTTCATTATAATATTCGCTATCATTTATTACAGGAAAAAAATTTGCATCAATCACATTTTCAACATTATATATTTTAGGTTCTGAGTCTTCGTATGTTGTCATGTTCTAATGTATTTGTTCATTTCACTGTATATTTTATCCATTTTGATTGTGAGTTGTTTCATTGATTTGTAATTTTTCATCTCTTGAATTCATCCAGATCCGTCAGCTCTTTTATCATTTTAGGCTGAGACCCTTCCTTTGCTTTGATAAAGACGTATCCATTTCTAGTCCATGTTGATGCTATTTTTTTTCTTTGTTTTTTAACCACCTTGCTTCTTTTGCAATTTTTCCATTTTTCTTGGTAAGATGTTCATTTATGTAAACGTCTGATCCGTTCAGATTTCTTCTATTTTGCATAACATAGTTTTTAGTATTCCTGCTAATGAACTTAACGACCACTGACGGTTTGAATCTTGGTGAATTATTGGGCAGGGTGTGACAGAATGAAATATCCCCATATTTTATTTCCATGTTCATGTCCTGTAAGAAATTAACTACAAGTTCCTCCAGAGTCTCTTCTTCTTCCTGAGATTTATACTCATTTGGATCATTGTTATTAGGAGCTCTTTGATGTGTCCAACACATGCTAACATCAAGTCCTGAGATGACCACATTGGAGTTTTGGATTGGAGTTATATTCATGTGTAATTCTGAAATGTGTCTACAAACTGTGTGTGAACAGAGCACTCAGCTGAATGTGACAAACATCATGTGGAAACTGGAGTCACATGATGGAGCTCCATTTGTCTGCTGGAGTCTGTGGAGGTCAACAAATATGGAGGAATGGGACAAGCGTAGAATCTCCTAGAAGACGTTTAGGTGGAAATATAAGAATGAATCTGCAGCTAAACGCTAAATAAAAGAGACAAAATGAGTAAAGCAGCTATAATAATAATAAAACAGAAGTCATCATTTATCTGCTGCCAAACTTTACTCAACAAATTAGAACATAAACACAAAGTAACAAATTCAAACTGTTCTCCATCACAAACAACTTTTCCACACACGTCAACATTGTTCACCTATTTTCTGTCACTTCGGCTGTTTCCGCAGCTAAACAAACACATGCTAGTTGGCAGCTGGCTCCATTTTGGTTGATAATTCTTTAATGAGGAATGCATTAAGCATCGAGATGAGAACAAACTTGAAGGATTTAGTTTTTGACTTCCTGATTTGTTGGAGCGCTCTTCATGACTTTGTGCTGAGTGTTTTTACTCTGAACTTCTAAACATACAAGAAATAAAATGTTTGTTTTTCACAAAGTTCAACGTTTTGTTCAGCACATCCAGCGACTGTTGCAAATGTAAATGTTCAATGTTTTCCTCACAGAAACCTGCGCACATTTCAAGAAATCCATCAGAGGTTTGAGTTTAGTAAATCAGTGAACATCAACAGATCCAATGATTTGGATTCAAAAGATCCAAAACTCCACAGAAACCAGTTTGAGCTCAACTCAGACATTTTTGTCCATTTTATAGTCAAACACAAAGACATTTAAATCTAAATCATTCTTTGGACATCAAAAATCTTATGACTGTAATTAAATCTTTTTATTTTTAAAGTTTCCAAAACTCATGTTTCCATCAAATCACAAAGTTTTGTTAACGAATGTGAAAGTTGATGTTAAATAGTTGAAAGCTTCATTTCAAAGTGAACCTTTGGTTCAGTGTTTGTCAGAAATGTTTGGTTGTGAAGCTCAGGCTTTAGATGATGGATGGACAGACAGACAATAAACAGATGTTTGAATGATCCAGAGCAGGGGTGTAAAAGTCAAATACACCAAGGGCCACAAAAAAATAATTGCTACAAGCCAAGGGCCGGACTGGTTCAATGTTTATTTTAAGGGGGTGATATAATAATTTTTTTCTTCTTTCTGCACTCTTTTCATTGCGTTTTCTTTTTGATTAATTTGTTTTATTTTGTCTCTTGAATTAATAAATGAATTAAATACAATGTTAAATAGCTTTACATCTGCTAAGTTCTTGGCATAAATCAACACAGACATGTTCCTGATTTTAGTATTTTACATTGTTTTATAATGTAGCTGTTTATGTTTTGTGTTTTTAATACAGTTTTCTTATGGTTTTTAATTAATATGCTTTTTTATGATTGTTTACTGTTGGCTGCAAGTATCAAGCTGCAAAATCCTTCATTATCTACAGCTGATAGCTGTTGGTCATTAATTATGATAAAGTTTAGCAACTTATTGGTGAACATTCTAGCTCTGGGGCTTCAGCGGTGTGTTTTTATTGTTCAATCCGGTCAGCCGCTCTCCGCCTGTCCCATCATATGAGACGGTCAGACAGCGGGTAGGACTAGACGCGGCTGGCCGCTGTCGGTCTCCCTGTTTCGGTTCAGCGAGTGGCGTCCCACTCGAATGTCCAACGTAAAACTAACCTGACCTAACCTGTGGCGCTATGGCTCTGCAGACGTTGCTGTCTTGCGGTGTTTAGTGTAAAATACTTCCACACAGAGGACATGTTACGATAAAAAGTTGGTTAGCTGTTAGCTACAGTGCTACTCACTCACACACGCTGGAGCTGGCCAAGTAACTGGATTTCCTGAATGTGAAGTGAGGCGGGTCTTCTTCTTCTGGGTTCGAGACACAAATGGATTGGCCCCACCCCTGCTACCGTTGCATTGTGGGGAATGTAGTTTTGGTGCGCGCAAAACACCAGCGGGCGGCTGTGGCCTGCGGGCCGTTTCTAATAGTAATTAAATATCATTCAGGGGGCCATAAATATTTAATTCGCGGGCCGGATCTGGCCCGCGGGCCGGGACTCTGACATATGTGATCCAGAGGAACAGTTCAAAAATACATCTGGAAATGTTTCAACATAGAAACTACTTTCATGTTTTGAAACACTCAAATGTTTTTTCATCCAAAAGTGTTTTTGTGTTTGTGTTTTTTGACTGAACTCACAGAGTTGAGATGTTTTCAAAGTCAAAATGATTTTCTTTCCTTCATCAGCAGCTAAATGTAGAATATTTGATGCTTCATGGAGTCACATTGGGGTGTCTATGAGTGCACACCTATTTCTCCAGCTCCCCGAGCGCTTTCGGGCTGCTCACTGCACCACCTGGTAGGTGGTTGGGTTAAATGCAGAGACGAATTTCGTCTGTGTATGGGAACATACGCAGATGACAGGAATAGACATTATTATTATTATTATTAGTGTTTCATCAAACAGCTGCTTGTGCTGCTGTTTTAAATTGTGTCCTAAATGTGAAAAGTGATGCGAGGACATCATTTGATTGTCCACTCTGAAGACTTTAGAGAAAGACAAACAGAGGTTTCTGTGAGACACTTGAAGCTGGACGTGTTCATTGAAGTGTTTCTTGTGAGCTGCAGACTCCAACATGTCTCTGGTCTCAGACTCAAACACTCGGGACACATCAGCTGAAATAAAGTCCACTTTGCTGCAAACATCTGCTGCTGTGAAAACAAAGTGGAAACATGAACGCAGCAGCAGGAAAAGTCATTTTGAACGCTGCACACAAGATGACTTTTCTGTGGATCATCAGTGAAAATATTGTCCACAAGTGATTTCAGCAGCATGTGGTGGTTGAGGCCAGTGTTCCTTTAACAGCTGTTTCCTCTTGCTCACATCTGTTTGACAGAATCAAAGGAGTGAACTAGTTAGAAATGTGTTCCAGTTTGATCCAGGTGAAGTTGAAGAATTCAAAGTGAAAGAATTCAACAAGAGCCTCAACAGTCTTCTACTCTCCATCATGTTCAGCCTCTGGATTGAGACGTTTCAAACTGAAAAGTTCATTTCCTTTGGCTTCCAGTGATTTTAGCAGCTCAAGTCTTTTTTCATTGACTCCTTTAAGAATAGATTTGGACTTGTTCTTGTTGTGTGAGCAGACACTAGGAACCAATGTGTTGGTACTGGGGCACCAGGGGACACATTAGGTGATGCACCGTTGGTTGTAGAGTGACGCTCGTGAGTTGTACATATGTTCGTGTTGAAGACTTAATAAAGCCTGACTGAGTATCTCCAAGTGCTGCCCGTCTGGATGGTGTCCACACTGAGGAGCAGACATAACATTACATGGTGTCAGAAGTGAAGAAGCCCGTCTCCGCAACGTCGACGTCGGTGAGAAAGCAGCAGTTTTAACACGGCGCGCCCCGTGAGTGAACGAGGAGCTAAGCTAACGCCGAGTGAACGAGTGTGCTAGGCTAACGCCTCGTGGACGACACTGCTAAGCTAACGCCGCGGACACGACGAACAGAGGATGGATTCCCTGTTTTCGATCAACCCACCTGAAAACTTAGATTTCAGCGATTATTCGTCATGGCCCAACTGGATTCGCCGCTTCGAAAGGTTTCGGATAGCAGCCGGATTGGACGGTAAAGACGAAAGCTATCAAGTGAACTCATTAGTTTACACGATGGGCGATAAAGCGGATGACATTTTAGGAACACTGGGATTGAGTCAGGATGAGCTTAAGAAATACAAGAGTGTAAAAGAAGCTTTTGACAGACACTTTATTGGCAAATACAACGTCATATATGAGCGGGCACGTTTTAACAAAAGAAACCAAGACGCTGGTGAATCAGCTGAATCCTTCATAGGCGCAGTCTATAAGTTAGCAGAAAACTGCCAGTATGGACCACTGCAAGATGAGATGATAAGAGACAGGTTGGTGGCGGGCATACAGCACCAGGGCCTGTCGGAGAAACTGCAGATGGACAGTGAACTAACGTTAGAAAAGGCGGTGCAACAAATAAGACGACATGAAGAGATTAAGAAACAACAACCGATCGTGAGAGAGACGACGGGAGCAACACAGCATGCTAATGTGGACTTATTAAATTTCAAGAAAAGAACTTTCAGCGACAACCGAGCACATAAACCACACGAAACAGACAGACAGAGTGAAATCCAAAAAGGATACAAGTACTGTGGACGCTGTGGTAAATCACCTGCACATAACAAAGTGAACTGTGCAGCACGAGACGCAGAGTGCAGGAAATGCAGAAAGAAGGGACATTTTGCAGCTGTGTGCAGATCAGCCAGAGTGGGAGCAGTCCAGATGGATGAGGACGTCGCACGGGAGGACGACAAACTGTTTTTGGGAGCAGTATCAGCAGGAGAACGCCCCAACAACTGGAAAAAAACGCTGGAAATCAACGGCACAAACATCACATTCAAGCTGGACACGGGAGCAGATGTGACTGTGATACCAACAGCCACCTACTCGAAAGACACACATGGCCCACTTACCAAAGCAGACAAGCCCTTGTGTGGTCCAGGTGGTGAAGCCCTGCAAGTGAAAGGTCAGTTCAACGCTCTCATGAAATACGAAGACAAAACTGCAACACAGCCAGTGTATGTCATGCAGAGACTGTCTACTCCATTACTGGGCTTCCCAGCTGTTTCAGCTTTGGGGTTGCTGCGCCCCATAGACAGCGTTAAAGTGCTGGAGGCTGACATGAAAAACATAAAAGATGAAACGCCAGAGTATGTTGATAGCGAGGACGTCGTCATCATCGAAGCATCCGGGCCGGAGTCACAGCCTGAGGAGTCCTGCAGAGAGACCAGGAACCAGAAGGTTAAAGATGTGGAGGAGAGTCCGACAGAAACAGCACAGAAGAGCAACATGGAGCTGAAGTCTGAAGCTTCTCCAGCAGAGGGCGCCAAGGAACAATCCTCTCTGATTCCGACCAAAACGAAGAGACGTCGGAAGAGGAAGCTCAGCCTGAAACAGAGACCGGAGCTTCAGGTGAAAAGAGTGATGACAATGTTGGAGACTAGAAGCTTCAACTCACCTGCAGGAAGAGAAAAACTGAAGCAAAAAGGTACCAAGAAGGAACCCAAACACGACCCGGTACCAGAAGACCAAACACCACAGATGGTAAAAACTGAGCCGGAAGGAAGTTCAGAAGAAAACCATCCTCCAAAGAAACGGAAGAAGAAGAAAAAAGAGAAGAAGAAAGAGAAGAAGAAGAGAAAGAAGAAGAGAAAAGAAAAGACTGAAGGTTCAGGTCCAGTTCCTGAATCCTGCAGAGACTAGACTTGTAAATAGCATTCATAGAGAAGTGAGCTGTGGCCCACAGGGCAGAATAATCCCTGCACAGCTCTGGGGACGCAGGTAGTCGACCCTGACCCCTAGATAGGTCAAAGTTATAGTTGTTTGTAGTATTAATGATAAAGTACTAGTATAATCTGTTCACTTGGTAAAAGCATTTAAAAGGGTGTGGGTATGTCTGTTCAGCATGTTCATAATCAATGAGGACAATTTAAGTTTAAAGGCATAGTATGGATGCTAAGCTAAAAAGGGGAGATGTTGTGTGAGCAGACACTAGGAACCAATGTGTTGGTACTGGGGCACCAGGGGACACATTAGGTGATGCACCGTTGGTTGTAGAGTGACGCTCGTGAGTTGTACATATGTTCGTGTTGAAGACTTAATAAAGCCTGACTGAGTATCTCCAAGTGCTGCCCGTCTGGATGGTGTCCACACTGAGGAGCAGACATAACATTACAGTTCTTAAATGTTGTGTTTGAACACCTTCACTTTGTTGTTTTATGGATGTTATTTTGGAGTTTGTTGTTCAGCACATTGGTCAACTCTTGTTGTTTAAATTCATTCATTCATTCAACCTTTATTTAGTCAGGTAAATCTTTTGAACCTCATGGGCTCATTTACGAAAGCGACCTGCTAAAACTAAAGAACAATGAACAGCAATGGTAGAATTTCCTTAAACAATAAACAAACAAACAATAAACAATAGAAAACAAAAAAGAGAAGAAAAAAAACAAAATAATAATATTTATTTTTTTTTTTTTAACAAAGTATCAAAAAACTAGCAAAACATTATAAGGTAGACGTATAAAATCAAAGACAGGAACAAATCTGCATTGGTTTTTGCCAATCTGCTTTATTAATAAAGTTGATGTCATTTGATTCATGGATCAGCCTGTACAGTATTCTATATTTATACAACATGTAATGATGTTACACAACTATTTGATGTTTTTTCTAAGAGAATGGCTGAACTTTAGGACTTGATGACAGTTTTTCTACCTGATTGTTGTTTATTTGATGAAGAAATGTGATTTGATGTCTCTGTGATTTAAATGTGTCTGGAATGACAAAAAGAAAAAAGAACTTGAACAAGTTTCTGTCCACAGTCACACTGACTAAAGCTGACACATTAAAGCTGGTCAAACTTTGCTCGGCGGCTCCTCTCATCACTCCGTCCTGGAGTTTATTGCTGAAGGCTGTTTTTGTCCAAGTGGACAAATGTCTGAGCCTGAAGACCAAGGAGACAGCAGCTGTTCAGATCCTGAAGAAGGATCCAGATGTTTCCAGGACTCTGATAAAGAGGTTGATCCCAGACGTGTGTTCATGAAGATTCAACACTTTTCTTTCTGCTCTGCTTGAAGATGCACCACAAGCTGCTCATCTTTCATTACATCATCTAGTTTGTGTTGATTAAATACTAATCCTTCTTAAACTACATCAGATGGGTCTGAATTCAGTGAAATATTTACAAGTTGCCATGGGAACACAGAAACTGAAGGATGTAGAGCTGAAGAGCAGCTCAGTTTGAGCTCTTATTTTGAAGAGCAGCAGCTAACGGAAGTGACGTTGCACCGTAAGTTGCTCAGTTGTGACGTCAGTGTTTGTTGTTCTGCTCCGTAGCTATGAGCTGAAGGCCTTTTCTCTCGACTGCTGCTCAAATGAGTTGAAGTGAACGTTCAATTGAGCTGTAACATCTGTAAATGTTGCTGACCGGAAGTGAACAGATGTGGAGACAGCGGCTCAAACAGCTGGAAGCAGAGGAAGAAGAAAAGTCTGAGGATTTTGGAAGTAGAGCTGCAGCTCAGGAACAAACGGAGCAAGACACATGTTAGATGCTGTTTTCAGTCCCAACCATCAACTGCATCTTTTAGGTTTGTGTCTTTATTCTTTCTCTCCAGTGACTTTGTTACAAGTTAGTAGCAGTTTTCTGGAAGATAAAGGAGTTACTTCTTACTCTCTGTGCTGATCCGAAACAAACAAAGAGTGAACGACTCAAGTGAACCGAGTTACTTTAGTGACTCATTAGACTGACTCAGATCCATAAAGTGAACCGAGTTACTTTAGTGACTCATTAGACTGACTCAGATCCATAAAGTGAACCGGGTTACTTTAGTGACTCATTAGACTGACTCAGATCCATAAAGTGAACCGGGTTACTTTAGTGACTCATTAGACTGACCAGATCCATAAAGTGAACCGGGTTACTTTAGTGACTCATTAGACTGACCCAGATCCATAAAGTGAACCGGGTTACTTTAGTGACTCATTAGACTGACCCAGATCCATAAAGTGAACCGGGTTACTTTAGTGACTCATTAGACTGACTCAGATCCATAAAGTGAACCGGGTTACTTTAGTGACTCATTAGACTGACTCAGATCCATAAAGTGAACCGGGTTACTTTAGTGACTCATTAGACTGACTCAGATCCATAAAGTGAACCGGGTTACTTTAGTGACTCATTAGACTGACCCAGATCCATAAAGTGAACCGGGTTACTTTAGTGACTCATTAGACTGACCCAGATCCATAAAGTGAACCGGGTTACTTTAGTGACTCATTAGACTGACCCAGATCCATAAAGTGAAACGGGTTACTTTAGTGACTCATTAGACTGACTCAGATCCATAAAGTGAACCGGGTTACTTTAGTGACTCATTAGACTGACTCAGATCCATAAAGTGAACCGGGTTACTTTAGTGACTCATTAGACTGACTCAGATCCATAAAGTGAACCGGGTTACTTTAGTGACTCATTAGACTGACCCAGATCCATAAAGTGAACCAGGTTACTTTAGTGACTCATTAGACTGACCCAGATCCATAAAGTGAACCAGGTTACTTTAGTGACTCATTAGACTGACCAGATCCATAAAGTGAACCGGGTTACTTTAGTGACTCATTAGACTGACCCAGATCCATAAAGTGAACCGGGTTACTTTAGTGACTCATTAGACTGACTCAGATCCATAAAGTGAACCAGGTTACTTTAGTGACTCATTAGACTGACTCAGATCCATAAAGTGAACCAGGTTACTTTAGTGACTCATTAGACTGACTCAGATCCATAAAGTGAACCGGGTTACTTTAGTGATTCATTAGACTGACCCAGATCCATAAAGTGAACCGGGTTACTTTAGTGACTCATTAGACTGACTCAGATCCATAAAGTGAACCGGGTTACTTTAGTGACTCATTAGACTGACTCAGATCCATAAAGTGAACCGGGTTACTTTAGTGACTCATTAGACTGACTCAGATCCATAAAGTGAACCGGGTTACTTTAGTGACTCATTAGACTGACTCAGATCCATAAAGTGAACCGGGTTACTTTAGTGACTCATTAGACTGACTCAGATCCATAAAGTGAACCGGGTTACTTTAGTGACTCATTAGACTGACTCAGATCCATAAAGTGAACCGGGTTACTTTAGTGACTCATTAGACTGACTCAGATCCATAAAGTGAACCGGGTTACTTTAGTGACTCATTAGACTGACTCAGATCCATAAAGTGAACCGGGTTACTTTAGTGACTCATTAGACTGACTCAGATCCATAAAGTGAACCGGGTTACTTTAGTGACTCATTAGACTGACTCAGATCCATAAAGTGAACCGGGTTACTTTAGTGACTCATTAGATTGACCCAGATCCATAAAGTGAACCGGGTTACTTTAGTGACTCATTAGACTGACTCAGATCCATAAAGTGAACCAGGTTAAGCCCGGCGCAGAGCTCCGCGGTTGTCCGAACGGAGCTCGACGCGCGCATTGTGTGCGTGCGCGTTTATTGGCACAGCTCTTTTCTCGTTCTCGGTCGTGATCCTTGTTGTAATATGAGCAGCTGCGCACGGAGGGGACTCAACTGAGGTCGCTGATTGGTCACTTGCTGACACCCTACTGAAATGATTGATAGGGGTTGAACGAGTACATAATTTTTAACCTCGACATTAACATGAAAAAACTCGAACGACGCTCGAGTAGCCGATGACGTCACAGGGTCTTATGATGCAAAATAAATAAATAAATATAATGCATAAAAACGTCTTTACAAAAAGAAAAAAATGACTTACAAAACATTGGGAGCATTTATTATGCTCCTATCATTTGTCATACTGCAGATAAGTCACAGGAAAAACAAAATTATGAGTTATTATTACCGACTGTCAAAGTGAAAGTAACGTGTCAAAAACGAAACTTATTTAAAACAGTGGGACGTTGACTCAGGTGACTCTGTGCGGCCTCTCTCAGCCTCTAGTGCTGCAATTACGTTTACTTTTAGAGATTATTGCGTTTATAGGTTTTTAATAGGGTTGGAGATCAATATTTGTTGCTTTGTTTGTGAAATATGAAGGGCAGAAAGGTTGTTCTTGACCGTGTTATATTTCACCTGCAATGCAACACCGCCCCCTACTGTCACAATCTTCTCTTCTGTGTGCATTTTAAACAGAACAGAAGCCAAACAGAAGAGAATTCTCTTCAGTTTGGCTTCTCTTCTGTGTAAAATACACGCTTCTCTTCTGTGTAAAATACACGCTTCTCTTCTGTGTAAAATGCACGCTTCTCTTCTGTGTGTATTTTACAGGATGAGGATTGAGATGTCATATGAACTCAAGACGCTATCACATATTCACAGTTCACACATTTTTTTTTATTTACAGAAAAAATTAAACAAAATATCAGGGGCTCATATTGATGCTCCTACCGTTTGTCATACTACTGACAAAATCAAAACTGTTATGCTGCAAATGCTTTAAAAAACAAAACAAAAATCAGGGGTTAAAATAAAACTAAGAACACAAAGGCAGGTTCCGCTGCAAAAGGGATAAACCTTTTTCTCTCACAGAAACGTGCAGCGCTTTAAAAAAACAAAACTAAAATCAGGAGTTAAAATCGTCAATCAAGCACCACTCCCTGAGTCCCTGCCCCCCCCAGTTTTATTTTATTTAATCCACCAGTGGATTAAATGAAGTTCACTCACTGTCAACAGTCTCTGAGTCTTCAATTTTAGGTTTTGCTTTGCAATCCTGGTTTACGTTCAAGAAAACCAGAGCATCTACATGAGCAGGATGGAGGCTTGCACGTTTTCTTGTAATGGTATTCCCAGCAAGAGAGAAAATTCTCTCGCTCGGAGTGCTGGTTGCTGGAACAGCTAAATACTTTCGGCTGAGTTTGGCCAAACGGGGAAATCTGTCCTGGTTGCTGGCCCACCACCGCAGCGGGTTTGTCATGGTGGGAATCTGTGGTAATGAAAAGAAATCCTGGACCTCTTCAGCAGCAGTGGAGCAGTGCACTGATGATCTCCTGTCACTCTGAAAGTGTGGCCCAAAGAGTTGCAGGAAGTCCTCCTCCAGTCTGGCTCGTTTGCTCACTGGCTCGCTCTGGTTGGGCCTCTCCTCCTCTTCCTCACCTTGGACAGCTACACCTAGGAGGAGCAAATTGAATAACACAAAATATTAAAATATAATTTTAATTATTATTAGATAATAATATTAGAAAGAATATATTTAAATGTTGCATCCATTAGACCCACCTGTAGCTCCAGACGGCTCTGGCTCTCCCAAGTTGAGCAGGCTGGTCAGGTGACTCTGGGCGGCCTCTCTCTGGATCTGTGACAAGTACTGCAGATGTTTAAAGCGGGGATCCAGCATGCAGGCGATGACTGGGATGGATTGTGTCAGATTATTGGAATGCAGTTTGAAGCGTGTTTCCAGCTGTTGGCGGACTGCATTTTTAAAAGAGCGTATAACTCCCAGATCAGATGTTTGAGCATTCAGAGTCATGCTGATACAGTTGAAAATCACCGGATAGATGAAGGAGAGCCCAACATGTAACTCTCCACACATTATTTCAGTAGCCTTTGCCAGGGGTTGAAGTACTGGAATCAGCTGTTCAATTACCTCCCACTGCGATGCTCTCATGGCAAGTGATTTCTGGACATTTGGCTTTGTGACATTTTCATCAGAAAGTACAGACTGCACCGCAATCCTCTGCTCAAACAGCCTCTGAAGCATGATGAATGTGGAGTTCCAACGAACTGGACAGTCAATCTGGAGTTTGTTGGTTTTAGTTCCCAGTTGTTCCTGTCGTTTCTTCAGAGCACAAGTTGCAACTGATGAATGTCGAAAGTGGCTGACAACTCTCCTTGCTGCATCTACAGTTTTAACAACATCAGGTAGGATTAACCCAGCTTTTATTGCCAGCTGCAGTGTGTGTGCAGTGCAACCCAGATCATTTGGAAAATGTTCACACAGCTCCATGGCTAGATTCATACTGCTGGCATTGTCGTGGACTGTGCAAAACACATTTATTCCCCATTCCTGGATTATGTTAGACAGACGATCAGCGATGTTGGCAGCAGTATGTCTTTCTTGCATAGCAGATGTACACAGCACCCGGGCCTTCAGCTCCCATGACTCTGTGATGTAATGAGCAGTTGCTGTGATATATGGATCCATAGTGGAGGATGTCCACAGATCTGTTGTTAGGGACACACTCTGGTCTTTCATTTCATCAGCGATTTTTTCACGGAGGTTGTCATACTGGAGCTTAATAGTGCTCCACAGAGTGTTGTAAGACGGAACATCGTAGCCAGGTTCAAAAAACTGTAGCAACTCTCTGAAACCTTCTCCATGGACAGCAGCTAACGGCCTCATGTCTTTAACTACGAATTTCGCCAGTAAATTGTTGATTTGCTGCCGCCGTTGTCCGGATACAGCTGGATGTTTCAGAAAAGAGGCTACTGACCGTTGAGTGGAGCTTGCGGGTTGTTGTTGTGCCTGAGTTAGCATTAGCGGATGCTTCTTCAAATGGTTATGCATCGAGGTCGTACTGGAGTTGTACTTCAGCACAGCTTTGCAGATTTTGCAGGTAGTAGTTGAACCAGAGGAGTCATCTTTCGTGAAGTATTTCCACACTACCGATGATTGATTTTTAGCTTTTTGAAAAGACTGGGCCTGCTCCATTACACCATCCGTAGTAGACAAAGACGAATCCATTTTCTTCTAGCCCGCGCTCGGAGCTTATCACGTGATGTGACGTACTGACGTCACCGCGACGTGATGACGTCACTACGGGTATCCGAGTTGGACAAAAAAGCCTCGAAAGAAGTCAAAGCACTCGATCTGCCGAAAACTCGGTTATTCTGTTAATGCACTACTCATGAGACACGAGTGCTGGCTTTGGTCCAGACGAACAGCTGTTTGCTCCGCTGCTGCGCGGCGGTCTTTTATCACTTTATATGTTATATAAACTTCTAAAAAATAAAAATAAAAACAGGGAGCGCTATTCCAGCAGCCCATAGCCAACCAGGAAATACTTAAAACCTCCCGCTGCCAGGTAGGACATGAATTCATTCATTTCATTCATGGAGTGAACGGAGGATGAAGCGATTACTTGACTTTAGGCAAAAAAACAAAAGAAAAGGCCCGATCAGCGATAAAGAAGAGGAATTTAATTCATTTGTGTAACATACAAAACAGTCCGGCGCCGGGGAAGTTTATGGTCAGACACCGCGCAAGCGTGCGCGGTCGTAAAATT
>JBBPBX010022880.1:0-27038 GCA_038048925.1 Garcialebias charrua | reverse complement strand
TGTGTGTTAATGCTGGAGATGACTCCAGCTTGCTGGGAGTCCTAACACCAGCTCTGTGGAACTTCCTTTTAGATTGTGATACAGTATTGAGTATTCTAAATTTATTGCAGATGAATTCACTGAACTGTGTCTGTTCAATGTGGCGTTGAGTCTTTTTTTTAGTTGTTTTTGCTGCAGGGCAGTTCTCTGGGGCACATATTTTTACATTAAGTTCAGATACATTGAAACCTCATGTAAGTCATTGTTACTTGAAGCTGAATTGTTTAAAAACAGTTATTTGCACTTTTCAGAGAGCATTTTTAATAAACGTTGGCAAAATGTTACGATTTTATTTTATCAACAACACAAAAAAGTTTCAGGCTCAGGATTTTTTTTCACTTTAAGCCCTGGAGACAATTCAACTCACTCCTTCATCTTTAAAAACTGTGTTAGGATAGGCTGTGCTTGGTGAGGTAGTGTACTGTACATGTCAGAGTCAGAGAGTCAGAGTCAGAGAGAATTTATTGTCATTTGCACCGCATGTAGTACATGTGTTGAAAACGAGATTATGTACACAGGGTCCCAGTTACATCCAACAACAAATGCAAGAGAAAAACAATAATAACATCTAGGATTAACTAAGAGAGACATCACATCAGCTAGTAATACACTAAGCCCTAATGTAGTAGAAAAACATCATTATAAACAGCAGCACGAACATGAGCAGATGGTCACAGATGAACGCAGCAACAAGAAACAGATCAGTATCAGTATGATGTGACATTTTGCAGTGTTTATTCTTATTATTTATTTATTCATGAGTCTGACAGCCTCAGGGTAGAAGCTGTTCCTCAGTCTAGTGGTTCTACATTTGATGCTCCTCAACCTCCGTCCCGAGGGGAGTGGTGCAAAGAGTGAGTGTGCTGGGTGAGTGATTCATGTATTCATAAAAATAAAAAAAGGTAAAAAAAAAAAATTATTATTATTAAAAAAAAAATTATGAGATGCATGCTCGTACCGTAAGTCTGGGACCTCGTAAGTAAGAGCGCTCGTAAGTCGGGGACTACCTGTATAATAACAGTTTAACAATAATAAACAGTATTTATGTTAGCGTGGGAGATATATAAATTATCTTAGCTAAATTAAGCTATCTGGACTCAAGTTACATCATATGCCTAAATGAAAATGAAGACACCAGGTTGATTTTTTATTTATTTATTTATTCAACACCACAAACTATATCACAAACACTGAGAATTAAATTGAACACTTTTAAAAACATGTTAACCGAACTGTTTTGAACTGGAGTCTGCCATTTTCATCCTGGTGGACACTGGACCCACATCCGAACGGGTCCGCTTCATGGAACGACAGCTCGACCTCGCAGGAAAAAATAAAATAAAACCTCAGTTGGTTATTCCGTGATCGAAGTAAACACAAGGAAAAATTATTAAGAACATTGTTTACCTTGTAGCGCTGCTGTAAATCAGCTGATTATCACGGACTAAAGTCCGACATGTTGACTCGGTTCTGGTCCGCTCAGCAACTGGTGTGGAGCTTGTTAGATGAAGCGGTCCCACTAGACCTTGTACCAGTTGACGTCATCACGCAAAGCTCGCCTGAAACGAGCGTTCTGATTGGACGGCAAAAAGAGCAGCCCAGTCCTCACCTCGTTCTACAGGTGTGCAGTGGAGAGCATCCTGTGCTCCAGCATCAACGTGTGGCATGGAGGCTGCACAGTTGCAGAGAGGAAAGCTCTACAGAGAGTGGTGAAGGCTGCACAGAAGTCTGTTGGAGTCAGTCTCCCCACCATCACAGACATTTACACCTCCAGATGCAGGAAAAGAGCCACCTGCATCATGAAAGACCTCACTCACCCAGCACACTCACTCTTTGCCCCACTCCCCTCAGGACGGAGGTTGAGGAGCATCAAATGTAGAACCACTAGACTGAGGAACAGCTTCTACCCTGAGGCTGTTAGACTCATGAATAAATAATCAACACGAATAAACACTGCAAAATATCACATCATGCTGATGCTGATCTGTTTTCTTGTTGCTGTGTTCATTTGTGACCATCTGCTCATACAGACTCATGTTCGTGCTGCTGTTTATAATGATGTTTTTCTACTACATTAGGGCTTAGTGTATTACTAGTTGATGTTTTTCTTAGTTAATCCTAGATGTTATTACTGTTTTTCTCTTGCATTTGTTGTTGGATGTAACTGGGACCCTGTGTACATAATCTCGTTTTCATCACATGTACCACATGCGGTGCAAATGACAATAATGACTCTCTGACTGACTCTGAAAAAAAAGCCGAAACCGGATGCCGAGGGGTAGGAAGGAGCCGAGTAGTCTTACTGATGGCGAGTTGTAATTTAGAAGCTTGGTTTCTTAAAATAGTGAACAACCACTGGTCAAAATTCCTGAACATCGTGCCGCGGATACGATAGGAGGTGATTGTGTGCGCTGATGGAAAATGGGGAAATCCTTCAGGCTTTTTGCGAATGTCCAGCAGGGTGAGTCGTTGTGTGTAGTTGTCAACAACCTGTATATCCAAGCGTCAGAAATAAATGTTTTAAATTTCTCACGCCAATACTTCTGATATTTAGACTGATTTGGTTATTGTTACAGGTTTAACATCTTCTGTTAGCTGCTATAACTAGCGCCATGTCTTCATAAGAGCCGTCAGTATTAGCACAGTATGTAAACAAAAACATGACGTTTGAGTCAGTCACACAAATGTTCACAGCGTCCTTATTTCTTATTTGATTTCTGTAAACTATGTCTTAAATACAACCTGAGACAATTGGTGATGTTGTGATGTGAAAAATAAGAACTATCCCAAGAGATACATTTATTAGCTTTCCTGGGAAAATTTAATTATCTTTGAGAACGTATTTACTTTTGCACTTTTGACACGCTGTTTATACAGCTTACACTTTATTAGACGTAAAATGTGTGAAAATCTTAAATATATTACAAACAATATATTTTGCATGTGAATTCCATGACACACACAATATGGTTGTATATTGTGTTTGTTTTTGCAGACGAGGTGGCTGCAACCATGCTGGAAATACATTCTAAACCAACCTGCACCCAGTTACCTTGTACATGGAAGGGACCAGCCCAAAAATGAACCGTACCTGCTACTTGGATGAGCTGCAAGTTTTAAAGTGAGTTTAATCAGTGTTCCTGAAGAAATTTCATATTACGCTTATAACACAAATACCCAGAAAGGTGACTTTCAGTCAAACTTCACCAACAACTGGAATAATACAATATCACTTATTTTGTCTTATTCCAGTCAAAAAACTATTCAACATTGTACAATTGTAGTTTATTGTATTGTGTTAATTATTGTTAATTGTTTTCTAGTGGCACTAGATAAGAAATAAATGCAATGACATATGCACTGTTTTAAATGTTTTCTATATTTGTAAGATCTGGAATAGTTTTTGGACATTTTTTTAAAAAACAAAACACTTCTACAAACAGATTTGCTAATATGTGTTTGATATAAACCACATTTTTCATGTTGGTGTCATTTAAGGCATCTGCTTTGAGAAGTTTTCCAGGAGAACGCTGAACAGCCTGCGTTGTGACCCACGACATCCTGATGAACCCATCACTGCTGGTCTTCACAAGGACATTTTCAGCGTGGAGCCATTGTTGACCTATTGCAGGTTGTAGTAGTAAACATTAAAAACCACTAACGCTTATCTGTATGTTTCTTTAATTCCTTTATTTTGTCTAGATTTTAAAACCATGTTTTTTTCTTTTGAGGTATGCTCAAAGCCCCTGGCTGCGTTCTCGATCCAGACCCTCCGGCAGATGAAGTAGCTGACGACGCGGCCCCTGTCCAGTCTCCACGCCATCAGAGAGACCTGCCAGAAGTTCAAAACATCTTTAAATGTCTCACAAGCAGAATCAGATTTAATTGAGGCAGATACACGCAAACAGTCATGCAGTGAAGAATGGTTCACTGCACACACATTATTTATATAAGTCACAAACAGAAACAACACATACCAGAAGATGTGTTTGTGTTTGTCATTTCACTTGTTAAAGGACAGAAAGTAACCTGCTAATATTTAATGTTTATGGGGTTCTGGTGCTAAGTCATTGGATGACCAGAGAGCTGGACTATAAACTAGAGAACAGATCTGACAACAGCAGAGTCACTAAGAGGATTTTCTTTCGGCCTGGTTAGGTCACCATGATAAGAGAGACTGACCTGTTTTTGTTGTAAACGCTCTTTACCTAGTGAGATTCAAAATCCTAAAATCAGAGTCAGAGAGTCTTTATTGTCATTTGCACCGCATGTGGTACATGTGATGAAAACGAGATTATGTACACGGGGTCCCAGTTACATCCAACAACAAATGCAAGAGAAAAACAGTAATAACATCTAGAATTAACTAAGAGAAACATCAACTAGTAATACACTAAGCCCTAATGTAGTGGAAAAACATCATTATAAACAGCAGCACGAACATGAGTCTGTATGAGCAGATGGTCACAGATGAACACAGCAACAAGAAAACAGATCAGCATCAGCATGATGTGATATTTTGCAGTGTTTATTTTTATTATTTATTTATTCATGAGTCTAACAGCCTCAGGGTAGAAGCTGTTCCTCAGTCTAGTGGTTCTACATTTGATGCTCCTCAACCTCCGTCCTGAGGGGAGTGGGGCAAAGAGTGAGTGTGCTGGGTGAGTGAGGTCTTTCATGATGCAGGTGGCTCTTTTCCTGCATCTGGAGGTGTAAATGTCTGTGATGGTGGGGAGACTGACTCCAACAGACTTCTGTGCAGCCTTCACCACTCTCTGTAGAGCTTTCCTCTCTGCAACTGTGCAGCCTCCATGCCACACGTTGATGCTGGAGCACAGGATGCTCTCCACTGCACACCTGTAGAAGGAGGTGAGGACTGGGCTGCTCAGACCAGCTCGTCTCAGCCGTCTGAGGAAGTAGAGTCTCTGATGACCTTTCTTGATCAGGCTGGTGGTGTTGTTGCTCCAGCTGAGGTTATCATTCAAGTGTACACCCAAGTATTTGTAGCTGGAGACCACTTCCACTGCAGATCCACCTATGTTCAGTGGGGCATGGGTGTGTTTGTTCCTTCTGAAGTCCACAATCATCTCCTTTGTCTTCTTCACATTCATGTGAAGATTATTCTCTTTGCACCATCTCTCCAGGTGTTCCACCTCCTGTCTGTAGCTGGACTCATCATTGTTTGTGATGAAAATGTGACTAAAACAGCATTTGTATATTAACATATTAAAAATTTTAACTAAACAAAAGTTTCACTTCACTAAAAGTCAAATTAGAGCACAGTTGCTTTATATTTAAAGGTTGGTGTGTTCATGTCTATATTTAATGTACTACAATCAATGTGTTTTGGGATGTATGGACTATTTCATTAATCAATCACTGTAATAAACATGGATTTGAATACAGTATATAAATTTGGTCTAATTGGGGAGGGAATGACTGAGCCAGCTGAGGAGTGCACTTAGTGCTACAAAAGGCCACAACACTCCTTGTACAATACATACCTCTTCCTCAGTGAACTGCTTGTGTCTGGGTGCTGGATGCAGAAAATGGGCAGGTTCAGACTAGCTTCCCTTTTTCCACCTCTGACTTGACATCAAACCCTTTGTCAGCAAGGAGTTGGTGGCCAGTTGCTGCTGTAAAACAAAGTATTAATTCATCTAATGGCGCGGCATGGTAACTACAGTGAATTGATGAGGTCGGGGGGGAGTCATATCCACAGAATTCGCTCGTGTCAGCGCAAAAGTTTTTTCCTCTAATTAACATACCCAAAACCTTTGTTTCCCCCCACCGTGTAAACAGGGCCTAAGTCTGGTCCTCTGGACATTCAAAAAAACACAAAGCAAAGCAACTAAAAAAACCTGTAGAAACGTTTTGTCTTTCGTTCGAAAGACTTCCTCAGTCTGAGATGCTGTATTCAGCTCAGTCTTATAAATAGCACCCTCTCACAGTGGATCAACCAGTTTGCTGATGACAGCCAAAACCAGCTGCTCACATGATCAAGGAGGTCCATTAGCCTAACGATGGATCGTTAGCACCCTGATGGTTGTTTGCTATTCACAGAGGGCTGTCAAACAACCATCAGGATGCTAACGATCCATCGTTAGGCTGATGGTCCTCCTTGATCATGTGAGCAGCTGGTTTCGGCTGTCATCAGCAAACTGGTTGATCCACTGTGAGAGGGTGCTATTTATAAGACAGCTGAATACAGCATCTCAGTCTGAGGAAGTCTTTCGGACGAAAGACGAAACGTTTCTAGTTTTTCTTTTCTTTTTTCTTTTTTTTTTTTTGCTTTGTTTTGTTTTGTTTTTTTGAATGTCCATAGGACCAGATTTAGCTTTTTTAGATTTTTCTACCTGGATTATTGAGCATGCATCAAGGTAAGGATGGATAGTGAAAGAATGAGCAAATGGGAGGGAGGCCCCTTGACATAACATGGGCTGTCTCTTGTTACTGTTTTTCAGTTCCCAGAATGGCGGACGCTCTGTGTGGTTTGAGCACTTTAGTATCATTTTTCACACAAAGCTTTTAATTTAAACACATCAGTAAACAAGTTCTCGTTTTTGCAGAGAAAATCAACTTTTTACATGAAGGCACGGGTTTCAGCTGTGAATTTTGGAGTTTCGACAAGACAGAGTCCTCCCCCCGAGGTCGGCCGGTTAGCTTAGCTCGTAGCTTAGCTTCTCAGCTTAGCTGCTTTTAACGATCCAAAAACGCAGTTTTGGACGGTTAAAATGGATTTTAAAGAGAAAGGGAGGCGTCAGTGAAGAGCACCAGAGATGAGCCTTGTCTTCAGTAGAGAGATGCGAAGAAACGTTAAAGCCAATAAATGAAAATGAGGTTGATCATTTTCATTTGTCATGAGATTGATTTATTGTTTATCGCAACAGGCCTATACACAATGTGACTTGGTTCGTCTCATCTTTCATGGGGAGCATGTTTTCCGAGATCAAAACAATCCTGCTGCTCTTACAGTGACCTACTATCCATCCATCCATCCATCCATTCTCTTCTGCTGATTCGGGGTCGGGTCATGGGGGTAGTAGCCTAAGTAGGGAGGCCCAGACTTCCCTTTCCCCAGCCACTTTGGCCAGCTCCTCCGGGGGAATCCCAAGGCGTTCCCAGGCCATCCGAGAAACTCCAGTGTGTTCTGGATCTTCTTCTGGGTCTCTTCCAGGTGGGACATGCCCGGAACACCTCACCAGGGAGGCGTCCAGGAGGCATCCTAACCAGATGCCCGAGCCACCTCAACTGGCTCCTCTCGATGTGGAAAATAGGGGTCCTGGACTTTGGTTGGGTAGTGGGATGGCTCTGAGTACCCGGCAGAAAATGTCCCTTATTTTTAAATCCAAAACTTGGCAGGTATGACTCTGAGTCCCTCCCGGATGACAGAGCTCACCCTGTCTCTAAGGGGGAGCCCAGACACCCTACGGAGAAAACTCATTTCGGCTGCCTGTATCCGAGATCTTGCTCTTTCGTTTCACAACCCAAAACTCATGACCATAGATAAGGGTAGGAAGGTAGATTGACCGGTAAATTGAGAGCTACGCCTTTTGACTCAGCTCTCTTCACCACGACAGACTGGTACCGCACCCGTTTCACTGCGGATGTTGCACTTATCCGCCTATCGATCTTACGCTCCAGTTTTCCCTCATTCGTGAACAAGACCCCAAGATACTTAAACTCCTCCACTTGGGGCAGGACCTCCTCCCCGACCTGGAGAGGGCACTCTACCCTTTTCCGGCTCAAGACCATGGCCTCGGATTTGGAGGAACTGATCCTCATCCCGGCCGCATCACACTCGGCTGCAAACCGCTCCAGCGAAAGCTGTAGATCACGACCTGATGAAGCCAATAGGACCACATCATCTGCAAAAAACAGAAAAGCGATCCTAAGGCTACCAAAACGGATCTCCTCAACACCTTGGCTGCACCTAGAAATTCTGTCCATAAAAGTTATTAACAGAATCAGTGACAAAGGGCAACCTTGGCAGAGTCCAACTCTCACTGGGAACGAGCCCGACTTACTGCTGGCAATGTGGATCAAGCTCTGACATCGGTCATACAGGGACCTAACAGCCCGTATCAAAGAGCCTTGTACCCAATTCTCCCGGAGTACCCCCCACAGGGCTCCCCGAGGGACACGATCGAACACCTCCAAGTCTACGAATCACATTTAGACTGGTTGTGCAAACTCCCATTCACCTTCCAGGACCCTACTGAGGGTGTAAAGATGGTCCAGTGTTCCATGACCAGGACGAAAACCGCACTGCTACTCCTGAATCTGAGGTTTGACCACCCCTACTATAAATAGTGTTGGTGGCATATCGCTTTCCCCTCTTGAGTAGGGGTTGAACGAGTACATAATTTTTAAACTCGACATTATCATAAATAAACTCGAGTAGTACTCGAGTAGTCGATGGCGTCATATGAACTTAAGATGCAAAATAAATAAATAAATAAAAATGCATAAAAACGTCACGATTTACCAAAAAAATAGACCAACAAAACATTGGGAGCATTTATTATGCTCCTTTCATTTATCATACTGCAGATAAGTCACAGGAAAAACAAAACTAGTAGTTATTATTATTATTACTAAAATGCCATAGTGAAAGTAACGTCAAAAACGAAACTTAAAAACATGTGGGGCGTTCACCACACCGCATCTCCGCCTGCAGTGCTGTGCAATTAGGTTTACTTTTAGAGATTATTGTGTTTATAGGTTTTTAATGTTTATGTTAATTAAATTTGTTCATTTTTTTTTTTACAAAAGAAACAATACAAGACAATCTCATAAATGATAGTGTGCAAAATATAAAAAAAATGAAAGGTAGCAGAAAGAAGAATAAATCTTATTATATCTGCCCCTTACTTCCAACAATCAGATTAAACAATAATAATCAACCATGTAAACAATAATAATCTTCAACCAACTTTTTCCAACAATCAGATTAAACAATAATAATCTTCAACCAACAGTACAAAATGACTAACTCTTTCTAATTTTCTAACTAATACAATACACATTACGCTATTTCATATATATTTTTTAACACATTTGTTTTGATCATTTTCTTAAATGTAAACATTGACTTGGCATTTTTAACTACATTCTCCAAGCCATTCCATAATCTAATTCCCTGGATTGAGGTAGAACGTCCCTTCAAACTAGTTCTGAATTGTGGTTTTACAAACATCTCTGTCCCCTTAAGATTATAACAACTTTGTCTTTTAACAAAATGCATTTGGATATTTAAAGGTAATGCATTATTTTGAGCCCTATACATAACTGATAAAATATTATAGTCTACCAAATCATGGAACTTCAATAACTTCAGTTGATAAAATAATGTACTTGATGGATGACGGTAATGTTTTCTAGTGATAATTCTTACAGCTCTTTTCTGTAATACAAAAATAGGCTTTGTGATTGTTTTACACGCATTCCCCCAAACATCAATACAATAGATTAAGTGTGGAACAATGATTGTGTTATACAACAAATACAGAGCTTTATCATTCAATAGGTCTCTGACTTTGTACAGTACTGCAATCGATTTAGCTATTTTTATTCTTACAGAATTTATGTGTTGTTTCCATGTCAGTTTGTCATCAATGATAACACCCAAAAACTTCACCTCATTCACTCTACAAATCTCAACATCCTCAATTTTGAGTGGAACATCAACAGTTTTCTTTTTATTACCGAATATCATGTAATTAGTTTTTTCTAGATTTAATGATAATTTATTTATTTTAAACCAAGTTTGTATCTTGACAAATTCTGTCTTTATCAATTCCAACATTTGTTCTATATCTTCACCTAAACAGAAAAAAGTGGTATCATCAGCAAAAAGTACACATTTAAGGAGTCCTGACACATTTACCAAGTCATTCACATATAAAATAAAAAGCTTTGGTCCAAGTACAGAGCCTTGGGGAACTCCACATGTGATATTACAGAGGTCAGATCTTACATCATTTATTTGTACAAATTGTTTCCTATCTTTTAAGTAGCTAGATACCCACTGTAATGCTGGTCCTCTAATACCATATTTGTTCAGTTTTTCAAGGAGAATGGTGTGATCAATAGTATCGAATGCTTTTTTTAAATCAACAAAAATACTGATACAATATTGTTTTTGATCGACAGCAGTAGTTATTTGTTCCATTAATTCCATGAGAGCCATTGATGTAGAGTTTTTTGCTCTAAACCCATACTGACTGTTGCTTAGAATATTTTGTTTATCTATAAATTGGTCTAGTCTGTTTACAAATAGTTTTTCAAGAATTTTTGAAAACTGTGGTAATAAGGATATAGGTCTATAATTGTTGAATACACATTTATCACCATTTTTAAAAAGAGGAACGACCTTAGCTACTTTCATATTATCTGGAAATATTCCTGTTGAAAATGATAAATTACATATGTATGTAAACGGCTCAATAACATGGCTCATTATGTCCTTTACAAACATCATATCCATGTCCACCCAGTCTTTTGATCTCTTGTCTGTAAGATTTTTTACTACATTCATTATTTCCTCTTTGTTAGTTCCATTTAGAAAAATACTATTTGCACAACCTTTAATTGAGTGGATCACATTTTTATCTGCTTTTGGTATTTTAGCTGCAAGGCTTGATCCAACATTCACAAAATATTGATTAAATCCATTTACAATTTCATTTTCATCATGAATTTCATCGTTGTCTTTTACAAAGTATTTTGAAATACCAGTTTTTGTTTTATGATTCTTCAGGACACTATTCATTACTCGCCATGTTGCTTTCATATCACCATTACTTTTATCTAATAATTTACTATAATATTCTTTCTTATGTTTCCTTATAATAATAATAATAATAATAAACTTTATTTGTATAGCACCTTCCTACAATGCCTTGCATTGACCAAGGTGCTTAACAGGATAAAAAGATGAATAAACTGGAACAATAAATCAGTGAAAATAGAATAAAAAACAACAGTAATAAAAGAAGGCAATGGAAATAAAAAATGCTACATACTAAAATACCAAAAGTAATAAAAGTTACACACTGAAAGCTTTTTTGAACAAGTGGGTCTTCAGTCTGGTTTTGAACAGAGTCAGATCAGAGGTGGCACGCAGCTCAAGGGGGAGGCTGTTCCAGGCTTTTGGGCCGGCAACAGAAAATGACCGGTCTCCCCATTGTTTGTACCTTGAGCGAGGCACCTCCAGCAGGTGTTGACTGGCAGATCGTAAAGCTCTGCCGGGCTGATGGGCTTTCAAAAGTTCTGAGATGTAGAGAGGTGCAAGTCCATTCAGAGCTTTGAAGACAAACAGCAACAGTTTGAACTGTATCCTGAACTGAACCGGGAGCCAGTGTAGAGAGGACAGGACAGGAGTGATGTGTTCATATTTTCGTGTGTTGGTCAAAAAGCGTGCGGCAGAGTTCTGTACAAGCTGTAAACGTAATCCCTACTAATTTATTTTTATACTTTTTATATTTTTCTTCAGCGCTCTGACTTCGCAATTTCAAGAAACATGAATACAAATAATTCTTTTTTTTACAAGCATTTCTCAACCCTTTTGTCATCCATGGTTGATCAATCGTATTTCTCTTTGTGTAATTTGTTTGCACACAATTCTTTTCATACAGAGCTTCCAAGATATTCATAAACTCATCATATGCTCTGTTCGCATCATCAACATACACATCATTCCAGTCTTGTTTATCTAGATCCTCTTTCAATTTTTCCAAAACTTTTTTTGACGTGTTTATGATCTTTTTCTTCATTGTGACTGCTTTTGTGATGCTTTGATCATTTTTATAGATTGTGAAAACTGGTAAATGATCACTTAAGTCGGTCGTTAAGATACCACCTATCACGTCCCCATTTGTTATATTTGTGAAAATATTATCAATTATTGTGGCACTATGAGTTGTAATTCTTGTTGGCTTTGATATCACTGGATACATATTTAAACTGTACATTGAGT
This sequence comes from Garcialebias charrua, assembly GCA_038048925.1. NCBI lineage: Eukaryota > Metazoa > Chordata > Actinopteri > Cyprinodontiformes > Rivulidae > Garcialebias > Garcialebias charrua. Next base: position 15,019 of record JBBPBX010022880.1, on the reverse strand, counting down.
TTATAAATGTGCTTATGTTATTTGAATCTGTTTTATTTCCCATATCAATGTTAAAGTCTCCACACAAAAAAACATTTTTATTAAAACTCTTCTCCATTAGCTCCAAGATTTTATCCGTGAATATTTCTATATTTGCTCCTGGTGATCTATATACACAACTTATTATTATGTTTTTATCGTTTTTGTTTATTATTTCTATTGTTATCATTTCCATAATATTATCAACTATTATTGACATTTCACTATTTAATTTACATTTTATTTCATTATTGACAAATAGAGCGACTCCACCACCTCTTTTATTATTTCTGTTCATATGATATAATTCATACCCCTCGATGTGAATATTACTTGTGTTATCATCATTGAGCCATGTCTCTGACAGCGCTATTATTGTAAAAGTTCTATTTAACTGTTTTAAGTAATCTGTTATTTTGGATATGTTTGCATTTATACTTCTGCTATTAAAGTGAATAATAGAGAGAACTCCATTTGATATATTGATGTCATTAAACTGCTCTTCATTATAATATTCGCTATCTTTTATTACAGGAAAAAAATTTGCATCAATCACATTTTCAACATTATATATTTTAGGTTCTGAGTCTTCGTATGTTGTCATGTTCTAATGTATTTGTTCATTTCACTGTATATTTTATCCATTTTGAGTGTGAGTTGTTTCATTGATTTGTAATTTTTCATCTCCTGAGTTCATCCAGATCCGTCAGCTCTTTTATCATTTTAGGCTGAGACCCTTCCTTTGTTTTGATAAAGATGTATCCATTTCTTGTCCATGTTGATGCTATTTTGTTTTGTTTTTTTAACAACCTTGCTTCCTTTGCAATTTTTCCATTTTTTGGTTAGATGTTCATTTATGTAAACTTTTGATCCCTGCAGATTTCTTTTTTATTCATAACATAGTTTTTTGTATTCCTGCTAATGAACTTGACGACTACTGACGGTTTGAATCTTGGTGAATTACTGGGCAGGGTGTGACAGAACGAAATGTCCCCATAGTCTATGTCAATGTTCATGTCCTGTAAGAAAGTAACTACATGTTCCTCCAGAGTCTCTTGTTCTTCCTGAGATTCATACTCATTTGGGTCACTGTTATTAGGAGCTCTTTTATGTGTCCGACACTTACTAACATCAAGTCCTGAGATCACCACGTTGTCTTGCTTTGTGTATTGTTCTAAATCCTCTATTTTTCGTTCTAGTTCAGCAATTTTATTGTCTTTGCTAATTATCAGTTCTTTCAGTTCTCTTATTTCTTTAACCAGACCGGCCTGGGAATCCATTTTTTTTGTTAAATTTTCTATTTGTTCACTCATAAAGTTGAGTGATTCTTTAAAGTCTTGCATTTCTACTGAGTTGTTTCCCTCCGGGTCTGGTGACTTTTGTCCTCTATTTCTCATATTTACAGAGTCTGGTGACTTTTGTCCTTTATTTCTCATACTTACAGAGTTTGTGATCTAGTGGTAGCAGGTCTTTGGTTTGTTCGCTGAACCACGTGGCCCTTCCACGAGGCTCACAGGCCTAACGATGGTGGCTGTGGCCCAGCAGTGCAGCACCCAGATTAGCAGTTATTAGAACAGAACTCACGGTTTCAGCAGCCTGCAGCAATCAGATCTATTATCCGAAGAGGTTTGCTCACTAGATCCGATGTAGCCCAGTTAGCACAGCACATAGCTCCAGTAGCTCCAGGCGCAGCTCCGACGCCAGCCCAGCCCCAGGCGGCGGTCCCCCGGCTCGCCCACGATGCTCGGCCCAGCTCGAAGCCCCAGGCGGCGGTCCACGGCGCTCGGCCCAGCTTGAAGCTCCAGGCGGCGGTCCTCCAGCTCGCTCATGGCGCTCGGCCCAGCTCGAAACTCCAGGCGGCGGTCCTCTGGCTCACCCACAGCGCTCGGCCCAGCCCAGCTCCAGGCGGCGGCCCTTCGGTTCTCCCACGGCGCTCGGCCCAGATAGAAGCTCCAGGCGGCGTTCACGGCTCTTGGCCCACTCGCGGTGCTCGACCCAGCTCGAAGCTCCAGGCGGCGTTCACGGTGTTCCCGGCTTTCACGGCGCTCGACCCACGTGTACCACCGCGCTACCACTGTAGCGTGCTTTGATGTATTCTTTCGCTGCAACAAAGCACCTTCAGTGTGCTGGCCCGCTTTTCTTCGTAACAACCAGCGTATTTTCCGGTTTATTTGTTAACGAAGCCCGCAGCTACGGCACCCGGTTACGGTGACCCAGCTCGGTTAGCTTTGATTAGCCCGGTTTGTAGCTACGCTAGGCTAACTCTCGGCAAAAACTCACGGACACGTTGGCTTGTAGATTCATAATTCTGGATCGCATGTTCCAGTCCAATTACCACAGCTTTTTCAGCGTTCCTCTCTGCACATCCAGCGCAAAAAACTGCAAGTACAAGCTCTCCAAATACTCTTTTGGAGGTAGTACTGACAGGGGCCCGACTAAAAACGTCCACTCTGCTCAGCCGCCATCTTGGAATGAGTTTTAATAGGTTTTAATAGGAGAAGTTTTAATAGGTTTAGAGAGATGATAATAATCATTTTATTTAAAAGCGCCTTTCAGGACACCCAAGGACACTTAACAAACCAACACAGTGTAATACAGAGCAAACATTATCAGCGACACATTGAAATATAAAATACATAAAAGATATAAAATGGAAGATAAAAATACATTTAGTAAAGTTAGTGATAAGTGATTATTATTGTTTACATGGTTGATTATTGTTGTTTAATCTGATTGTTGGAAGTAAGGGGCAGATATAATAAGATTTATTCTTCTTTCTGCTACCTTTCATTTTTTTTACATTTTGTACACAATCATTTATGAGATTGTCTTGTATTGTTTCTTTTGTAAAAAAATGAACAAATTTAATAAACATAAACATAAGCTAGTCTAAAGAGATGGGTTTTCAGGGCAGTCTTGAACAGAGAAAGGGAGGTGGTGTTTCGAAGGTCTGGCAGTAGGGCGTTCCAGAGGTGAGGGGCAGAGCAGGTGAAGGCCCTGCTCCCCATGGTGGAGAGACGGGCAGAGGGTACATGGAGATGTAGCGAAGAGGAGGATCTGAGAGAGCGTGATGGGATGGGGATTTGGAGGAGGTCAGATAGATAAGGAGGGGCAAGGTTGTGGATAGCTTTGAACGTGAGGAGTAGAATTTTGAAGATGATGCGTGATTTAACCGGGAGCCAGTGGAGCTGCTGCAGGACAGGAGTGATGTGGTTATAGTAGGAGGTTTGAGTGATGACACGGGCAGCTGAGTTCTGGACCATCTGTAACTTGTGGAGAGATTTGTTGGGGAGGCCGTAGAGAAGGGAGTTGCAGTAGTCAATACGGGAAGTCACAAGACTGTGCACCAGGATGGCTGTGGAGCGGGGTGTGAGAGAAGGACGGAGACGGTTAATATTACGGAGGTGGAAATAGGCAGACCGAGTAATATTGTTGATGTGTGAAGTGAAGGAAAGAGTGGTGTCGAGGATGACACCGAGGCTCTTGACCTGAGGGGAGGGGGATAGAGTCAGAGTCAGAGTCAGTCAGAGAGTCTTTATTGTCATTTGCACCGCATGTGGTACATGTGATGAAAACGAGATTATGTACACGGGGTCCCAGTTACATCCAACAACAAATGCAAGAGAAAAACAGTAATAACATCTAGAATTAACTAAGAAAAACATCAACTAGTAATACACTAAGCCTAATATAGTGGGAATAAACAGCAGCACGAACATGAGTTTGTATGAGCAGATGGTCACAGATGAACACAGATGAACACAGCAACAAGAAAACAGATCAGCATCAGCATGATGTGATATTTTGCAGTGTTTATTTTTATTTTATTTTTATTTATTCATGAGTCTAACAGCCTCAGGGTAGAAGCTGTTCCTCAGTCTAGTGGTTCTACACTTGATGCTCCTCAACCTCCGTCCTGAGGGGAGTGGGGCAAAGAGTGAGTGTGCTGGATGAGTGAGGTCTTTCATGATGCAGGTGGCTCTTTTCCTGCATCTGGAGGTGTAAATGTCTGTGATGGTGGGGAGACTGACTCCAACAGACTTCTGTGCAGCCTTCACCACTCTCTGTAGAGCTTTCCTCTCTTCAACTGTGCAGCCTCCATGCCACACGTTGATGCTGGAGCACAGGACGCTCTCCACTGCACACCTGTAGAACGAGGTGAGAACTGGGCTGCTCAGACCAGCACGTCTCAGCCGTCTGAGGAAGTAGAGTCTCTGATGACCTTTCTTGATCAGGCTGGTGGTGTTGTTGCTCCAGCTGAGGTTATCATTCATGTGTACACCCAAGTATTTGTAGCTGGAGACCACTTCCACTGCAGACCCACCTATTTTCAGTGGGGCATGGGTGTGTTTGTTCCTTCTGAAGTCCACAATCATCTCCTTTGTCTTCTTCACATTCATGTGAAGATTATTCTCTTTGCACCAGCTCTCCAGATGTTCCACCTCCTGTCTGTAGCTGGACTCATCATTGTTTGTGATGCATCCCACCACCGCTGTATCATCTGCAAACTTAACAATATGACAGCCTGGAAGTGTGGCTGTACAATCATACAATCATTGTTAAGGGGGATGAGAAGATATTCTGATTTTGAAATAGAGTTTTTGGTACAGACGATAATGACTTCTGTTTTGTTGCTGTTTAGTTGAAGGAAATTGTTAGAAAACCAGTGATTTAGCTCGTTGAGACAGTCGGTGAGGATGGAGGGTGGGTGGGTGGAGTTAGGTTTTGATGACAAGTAGAGCTGCGTGTCATCAGCATAGCAGTGGAAATGGACGCCGTGTTTGCGGAAGATGTGGCCTAGAGGAAGGAGGTAAATGATGAAGAGGAGGGGTCCGAGGACAGAGCCTTGGGGGACACCCGTGGAGACAGGGGAAGACTGGGAATGGAAGGATTTAAGCTGAATGAATTGAGTGCGGTCAGAGAGATAGTCAAGTCAAGTCAAGTCAATTTTATTTCTATAGCACAGTTAAAACAGATAAACTGTTATCAAGGTGCTTCACACACACAACATAAAAGAGGTTTAAAAATTTACAGAACCGTAACACACATCACTAGTAACAATCATGATATTAACAGCAGTAAAAGTAAATAAAAATGTATAAGAACAATATTAAAATGAAAAACACAGTAAAAAAGCACAGTAAATATATATATATATATATATATATATAATATATATATATATATAATATATATATATANATATATATATATATATATATATATATATATATATACATATATATATATATATATATATATATATATATATATATACAGGTAACCCTCGAGGTACGACACCTGCGACCTACGGCAACTCAGACTTACGATTTTATCATATTTAATAAAAATATGATTAAAAAAAAAAAAAAAATTTTTTTTTTTTTTTTTGTGTGTTTAAAAGTTATTAATTTCATGTGTATAGCACTTTGTTGCAGCTGTGGTTGTTTTAAATGGCTTTATAAATAAAGTATAAATATTAATTTTACGTTTTGATTAGAAATTTATCGTATTATGCAACTTCCGGTTTCCGCTCGCCACTTCCGGTCGCCATTTTACAACTGTACTGCAGTCAATGGAGCTCCAGAGTCTACTGTCAGCTGGCTCCGTGTGCCCGATCAGGGTTGCCTCATACGGATAAATTAGCTGGAAACACTCGGTCAACTCTGTGGACGTCTCAGGTCCGGAGGAGCAGCCGCGGATCGCCCCGCGATCGGCGGCCACAACGCCGCCCGACATGCTAACGACAGCAGCTAACAAAGCAGCTAACACAGGCGAAGACACCGAGCCGACATGCCGCGGAGGATCCATCTGCGGCCGGGAGCTCGCCGCAAATGTCCGCCTGGCAGTCGGGGCCACCGGCTCAAAGTAAGACATTATATTTTTTATTTATTGTGCAGTTCTGTGCGTGTTTATGGCCTTAGTATGTCTGCTTGTTCAGTCTCATGCCATTAAATATGTGTGCGGCGCTCCGTTAGCGGTATAACCGCGACCTATGTCAGAAACGCGGACCTACGACAGGCATGTGTTTTTGGTCCGCGAGGTACGACAACATCGACCTAAGTCACACACGTAGGTCCCTATCCCTGACGTAACTCGAGGGGTTGCTGTACTGTACACACAAACATGCATGTTTTTGGTCTGTGTGAGGAAACCGGATTACCCAGAGGAAACCCACACTTGCACAGAGAGAACACGCAAACACCACCTAGAAAGGTCCCCGGACCGGGATTTGAACCAGGGTCCTGCTCGCTGAGAGGCAGCAGCTCTACCAGTTGCGCCACCGTGCTGCATACAAAGTATGTGCATATATATATATATATATATATATATATATATATATATGTAGCGCCCCCTAGCGTCTTTGGCATTAATGAGGGTGGCTAACCTGAGTTATTTAATATCAGTGGTATCTCTACCTGTAAACTCTGAATTTATATCTTAAACAACCAGTATAACACAGAAGAATAAACATATGCTTTAAACACATGAACAGTTTAATAAACAATTTAAATAAACAACAGACCACTCTTTTTATTTTACAATTAAATGAAATGATACTTTTTAACCCCTTTTTAAATAAAGAAAGGAAACTTAATGCCGGCTACTAAAAAAATATAGTTTGGGTCGTTGCAGGCCTGATGTTGGTGCACTTGCGCTAACATCCCCCTTCAACCATGTCCCCGATCACCTGAAAACCTCCGTCTCCTGGAGGTCAGTCTCGCCGTTCCGTCTGCTTCCGTCCTCGCGTCTCTCTCTCTCAGCTGGCGAGCCGCCAACCGTTGGTGAGTCACGTGAGCGCTCGCCCCTCAACTGGCAGAGTAACGGACAGTTCTCTGCTGGCAAGCTGCCAACCGTTGGTGAGTCACGTGAGCGCTCGCCCCTCAACTGGCAGAGTAACGGACAGTTCTCTGCTGGCAAGCTGCCAACCGTTGGTGAGTCACGTGAGCGCTCGCCCCTCAACTGGCGGAGTAACGGACAGTTCTCTGCGGGGTTGCTCACCCAGTCCTCGGCGGCTGTCTCTGCTGGCTAGCCGCCAACCGTCCAACAAGTCCCGCAGCGATAGCCACTCCACTAGCGGCGTCACGGACAGTTTTCTGCGGGGTTGTCCACCCACGCAGCTCCAACCTCCACAGCTCGGCCGGAGTCCTTCTCTCCCCCTTCAACGGCTCAAACAACGGTTCAGCCAAGTGTCTCCACCACGACAGTCCCTTCACTTTCGAGGGGAGGAAAAAACTAAAAACATTCACCTTCGCGTTCCTCCTTTTATCCTCTCCCGTTCTCTACCTGCTGGCACAAGCCCCTCCCACACCTCCAAAATAAAATCCCAAACTACTTTTACAAACAGTTATTAAAACAAACAGTATTAAAAGTACATTAAACTCCAAAACTACTTTTACAAACAGTTATTAAAACAAACAATATTAAAAGTACATTAAACTCCAAACACAGTATGTTTACATGTTCTATAAAACAAACATTAAACACCATTTACTTATCCATTCATTCACTACTAAATAAAATAAATATGAACTCAAACCAGAGGGTTACACCCTCCCCCTCCTAACTGTCTGCATGTCCTCATGAGACAACTACAGTTTAGGGTCTATAAGGCTAAGACCTACACCCTAACTTAATAATGACCCCTTTATGCACGATGGTAATCGGCTGGTTCCTAGATTTCCCTGGCTCATCATAAGTCAGACGAATAACTGGTTTACGTTGTCTCTCAGATCTGGGCCTAGTTCTAAGGGTCACAGGCATCTTTTTAAGAGATCTGAGCTGGGGGTTAGACTCACTACAGGATACCTCATCATCTTCTAAACCTGGGTCGGAGTCAGAGTCCAGAGAGACAGTCAATGGGGCACCATCGAGGTTCTCATCTAGAGTTCCCACTTGGTTCTCTTCAGCTAAGAGCTCTGTCTCCTCTTCAGTATCAGTCTCTGTTTCCTTTGCACTCTCGTCCTCAGAGAAGGGTATGACCTCTGCAGATGGGTCTTGATCCATTCTCTCATCAGCCTCCTTTGACCCGTCTTCGGGTTCTACACCACCCAGGGTGGGTAAGTCCTTTGGTTGACCTTCACCATAATATTCCCGAACAGCTTCATACTCCCACTCAGAACATGAATCAGAAAAGTCCAGATCCATGGTAGGTGCTACGCCACTGTATTGACGCTTTGTGTCTTTTACTTGGAGTCGTGTTCTTGGCTTTGCAGGTGTTCTCTCTTGCTCTTGGTCCTGTGGCAACCTCATAGAGTTTCTGATAGGGAGAATGTGATTGCGGTGTATAGTTTTTACACCCCCACTTCCTCTCTCTGGCTTCACTCGGTAGACTGGGAGGTCCGGCAACTTTCCCACCACAACATAAGGGTTTGGACTCCACCGGTTCTCTAGCTTTCTCTTCCCTTTCAGTCCCAAGTTTTTTAGAAGAACCCTGTCACCAAGGTTAATTGCCTGGAAGCACACTTGTTGGTCATAAGCTCGCTTATTCCTTTCATGTGCTTTATCAGCAGTCTTGCCGGCAAGGTCATAAGCATTCTGTAGATCTTTCTTTAGGCTGTCGACGTATTGGGAATAGTTGTTTTCTCCCGTCTCATCTGGCGATGTGCCGAAACACAGGTCAACAGGCAACCTAGCTTCCCGTCCAAACATCAGCAAATAAGGTGAGTATCCAGTGGCATCACACCTAGTACTGTTGTAGGCATGGACGACATACGGGACATGACGACTCCAGGACCCCTTCTTTTCACTACCCAAGGTAGCCAACATGGATAACAATGTCCGATTGAATCTTTCAGGTTGGGGGTCCCCTTGTGGATGATAAGGAGTGGTCCGAGATTTCCGCACCCCCAACATCCTCAACAGTTCCCGAATCAGTTGACTTTCGAAATCTCTCCCTTGGTCGGAATGTATCCTGGCCGGCAGACCATAGTGCACGAAATAAGTCTCTACCAAGGCTTTTGCGACAGTGAGTGCCTTTTGGTTCCGTGTAGGAACGGCCTGTGCATAACGAGTAAAATGATCAGTAATGACCAGCACATTACTGATTCCTCGAGAGTCTGGCTCCATGGAGAGGAAGTCGATGCACACCAAATCCATAGGCCCCCGGCTCGTGATCTGGTGCAAAGGAGCCATCCTCTTACTTGGAGTTTTCCTGAGAGTGCATTCTCCACAATCTTTGATGTACATCTCCGCGTCCGAAGCCATCCTGGGCCAATAGAAGCGCTTCTTCAGTAGATCTGTCAGTCGCTCCACTCCTAGATGACCCATGTCATCATGAAGGGATCGTAGAACTGTCTCTCTTAACTCAGCTGGGAGGACTAACTGCGTCCCATGTCCCCCTGATTGTCTCTGTGTCCGCCTATGTAGCAGACCATCCACCATTACAAGGCGGTCTTTCTCCCTCTTGAACAGCCTGAACTCTGGGCTCACTTCTTTGTCGTCCGTCCACGACCCTTGCTGTACAGCTGTCCTTACCCTACCAATGACCTCATCCCTCCTCTGTTCCTCCTCTATCTCAGCCCTAGATAACTGTTTTAAGGAACCCAAATCCAGGTGAGTAGGGAAAGCAAACACGTCAGGAATACACTGAGAAGAGGCACCCAACTGATCTACATACCTAGGTGGCATTTCCGACTGCTTGGTGACCACTGTAACCATGCAGATGGAACGTACACCCATGGGAGATATATGCTCCCATCCCGCCCCTTCAGCCCCAAAGGTCCTCGACAACACATCTGCGTCAGTGTTTGTCCTACCTGGCCGGTACTGGATGTCAAAATCATAAGTTGCTAATGCAGCTAGCCAACGATGCCCTGTGGCGTTAAGTTTTGCTGTGGTCAGCACATAGGTCAGGGGATTGTTATCTGTCCTCACTGTGAATTTGGCCCCATACAAGTAATCGTGGAATTTGTCCACAATCGCCCATTTAAGAGCCAGAAACTCTAGCTGGTGCACAGGATAACGCTGCTCAGCAGCGCTTACCCTACGGCTTGCGAATGCCACTGGTCGGAGCCCCTCTGGGTGTTCTTGATATAATATTGCACCCAGCCCCTTCAAGCTGGCGTCCGTATGCAATATATACGGCTTGTTAGGGTCTGCGAAGGCGAGAACAGGAGCGCTGGTGAGGCAACCTATGATGCGATGAAAAGCATCAGTACATGCATGGCTCCACCGTTCTCCAAATGGCTCGCCCTCTTTGAAGAAGCCTTTTGCCTCCTCTCTCGACCTACCCTTCCCCTTCTGAGTTGGGCCATACCCTTTTGTGAGATCTGTAAGGGGTCTGATGATTCTGGAGTAGTTTGCGACAAATCGGCGGTAGTACCCACAGAACCCGAGGAAAGACCTCAGGGACTTCAGGTCAGTAGGCCGCGGCCAATTAGCTACGGCCTTTACTTTCTCAGGATCGGTGGCTACACCCTCCGCCGATACTATGTGTCCCACATACTTCACTTTTGGTTGGCAGAACTGGCACTTGTCCAAGGACAGCTTCAGCCCAACCTCTCTAAGCCTGTCTAGAACCTGTAGAAGCCGTTCCTCGTGCTCCTCCAGAGTCCTCCCAAAAACTATCAAATCATCCAGGTAGACCAATACCTTAAGCAGATTCATATCCCCCACAGCCCGCTCCATCAGCCTCTGGAAAGTTGCAGGAGCCCCGGTGACTCCCTGTGGCATCCTTTCAAACTGATAGAACCCCAGGGGGCAGATGAAAGCTGTTTTTTCTTTATCTGCCTCTGCCATGGCGACCTGGTAATAACCCGACCTTAAGTCAAGTACCGAAAACCACTGGCTCCCTGTCAAGGAATCGAGCGCATCATCGATGCGAGGGGTAGTGTACTGATCGGGCACGGTACGACTATTCAAGGTTCTATAGTCAATGCACATTCTGACATTGCCGTTCTTCTTTCGGGCCACAACTATTGGAGACGCATATGGACTGCGTGACTCCTTTATAATACCCTCTCTCAGAAGGTCCTGCAGATGTTTTCGAACATCCTCAATGTCAGCAGGCGCCAGTCTACGTGACCGTTCTCTAAAGGGTCGAGCGTCAGACAACCTAATATGATGCTCTACCCCTTTAGCAAGCCCCACATCCCATTCATGCAAAGAGAACACACTGGCTCTATCTGCTAATTTTTTTCTCAGCCTAGCTTTCCAAGGCTCTGGGATAGGTGACCCACCAAAGTTAATGAGTTGAGGGTTGAACTCGTTGGACACCCCCTCGGACTGAGGTTTTGTCTTCAGGGGCGCAGTTACCATATCAACCGCGCATAACTGTCCCACTACAGTGCCAACTGGGAGAATTACTTCCCGGCCGGACTCGTTGTGCATACAAACTGGGAAACTATCCACAGTCACTTCTGAACTTGGCAAGACTAACGGTTGGAGAAGCACCCCTGCAGGGAGTGAGCCCCTGGGTGACATGTCCACCATCAGCACTTCCCTGTCCAATGGGCGTCTCAGTTTCACCTGGCAGGCGGCCCGACAGCCGCTGTCAGCTGGTATGGTTAGTGGGCCAGGCCCTATCCATCTCACGTAGCCCAGGTCCTCTTCCTCACCTGTAGTCTGAAGTTCCTTCTGCTCTGAAGTTTTGGTCCGGATACCTAGTGTCTGCGCTAGATCAACCCCAATGTCCGAGCTACAAAGCTGGGCTAACCTCTTAAATAAACTAGCATTAGTCCCCAGAACAACAGGGGTCTGGTCTGGAGTCCTGGGACCTGGGCAGACCAAAGCCAACACAGAAAGTGATTCCCTAGTCCCGACTACAGTTTCAGGGAACTCAATTTCTACCAGAATATACCCCAGATAGGGATAACTGGTGTCACTTAATCCCCAAATAGCCAACCCAGACACTGGTAAGATCTGAACATTAGCTAAATGCTTCTTATACCACTCCTCAAAGATAATGGTAACCTGTGAGCCACTATCCAGTACCGCATCGCAGGCATGACCATTCACCCTCACAGATACAGTTGACGTGGGACCTATCAGTCCTTTTGGAATAGCCCTGTTCCCTACTGATATTGCCTCACTTCTCTTGACAGTGCAGTCTGTGTGCGAGCTTTCCCCAAGCCTGGCACCCCCCATTTGCTCTTTTGCTCTTTTGAGAGACTGGATAAGCTTCTGAATGACTCTACTCTGGTTCTCAGCATTTTGGCATTTATTTGAAAAATGCCCATTGTCACCACATCTGTAACAAATGCTGTCCTCTGAACCTCTGTTAGTCCTAACACCCTGTGTTTTACCAGGACCCAGTCTTTTGGGTTCCACCTGCAACATATTAGCTGACATATCTAAAGATTGGGCCGTTTGGGCTGACATCTTCTGCTGTAGTCTTTCCACTTGTTTCTTTAAAGCTACTATTTCTGAGTCTTCCCTACTTTCTATCACAGGACACTGTGTCTCGCGAACCGTCAATCGGTCACTATCTGTTTCGTGCCTAGTGCTGGGTTTCATAGCAGCAAACATGGTTTTCAACTCTTTAATATCTGCTTTCAAAGACTGTATGTCAGTCTGACGACTGCCTGCAACTTGTACCCGCTGTACAGATGAGCTAAGCTTAATCCTAGCTGCTGCATATTCTTCCTCCGCTCTAACTTCTGTTAATAACTCTAAAAACTTTGGAGGATTCTGCCTTCTCTCCCTCAACTTTAGCTGTACCAACATGAGGTCGGAATATACTGCCCCCCTTAATAGTTGCTCTATCCGGGCCACATCTACCCGACTGGCCTGCATCCCCCCTTTGCTAGCTATTAAGGTGAGGGACTGCTCCACTCGTCTTAGAAAGTCTGACAGTTTTTCGTCTTTCTCCTGTTGCAGTAGTCGAAACTTGAAATACAGATCTTCACCTGATTCAGCGGTGCCAAAAGCACTCTCGATGGCATCCAAACACTTGGAGGGTGAGACATCTGGCTCCGCTGTATGTACGGCTTTCACCACCGCCAGAGCGGGTCCCCGAAGACATTCTATGAGGCGTCTGCGCTTTTCTTTAGCTGAACATTCGCTCTCATCCACCATCCAACGAGCCTGCTCCAACCATTGCTCCAATGTTTCTTCTCCTGGTGGTGTGGGTAGGGAGCCAGAGAATATACGCAGGCGATGGTATCCACTGTATTCTTTCCCTGGTCTCTCTACTTTGGCCAAAACGTCTCCCACTGCACGAATAATGGACTCCACTGAACAGGTAGGTCCAACAGCATCCCACGAAGTTTTGACAGATTCCGGTTGATCGCCATCAGAAGCTGGACTCTGCGCTGCTGCAAAAATCGGCCAGCAGAGATCAGTAGCAGCATGATGCACTTCAGCTGGGACTCTGCTTGGGTCAACTGGTTCTCTACTTTCACACAAAACCATCAACCGGCCCAGCTTCTGGTTGTACATCCTGCCCCTCACTCTGACTCGACCCAGAATTTTTACTGTTTGTAAAGTCTCTTCTATCTGGTCTACTTCAACGCCTGGGGGAACGAGAGCCAAAACTGCACGGGTCTCGTCCAATGATTCACCCTGACACCATTCTCTTAGCCTGGTCCCCATCTCTGTATAAATAGTATTTCTGTCCATGGTCGTGCAGGATTAATTACAAACACTACTTTTACTGTAACAGGCTATTAAACTCACTACTCTGTTTTACTGCCTATGTTATTCTTACCGCTATACAAGCTGCTTAAATTCACAAAAAAAAAAACATATCCCAGCGATGCCTCCATTTTATGTAGCGCCCCCTAGCGTCTTTGGCATTAATGAGGGTGGCTAACCTGAGTTATTTAATATCAGTGGTATCTCTACCTGTAAACTCTGAATTTATATCTTAAACAACCAGTATAACACAGAAGAATAAACATATGCTTTAAACACATGAACAGTTTAATAAACAATTTAAATAAACAACAGACCACTCTTTTTATTTTACAATTAAATGAAATGATACTTTTTAACCCCTTTTTAAATAAAGAAAGGAAACTTAATGCCGGCTACTAAAAAAATATAGTTTGGGTCGTTGCAGGCCTGATGTTGGTGCACTTGCGCTAACATCCCCCTTCAACCATGTCCCCGATCACCTGAAAACCTCCGTCTCCTGGAGGTCAGTCTCGCCGTTCCGTCTGCTTCCGTCCTCGCGTCTCTCTCTCTCAGCTGGCGAGCCGCCAACCGTTGGTGAGTCACGTGAGCGCTCGCCCCTCAACTGGCAGAGTAACGGACAGTTCTCTGCTGGCAAGCTGCCAACCGTTGGTGAGTCACGTGAGCGCTCGCCCCTCAACTGGCAGAGTAACGGACAGTTCTCTGCTGGCAAGCTGCCAACCGTTGGTGAGTCACGTGAGCGCTCGCCCCTCAACTGGCGGAGTAACGGACAGTTCTCTGCGGGGTTGCTCACCCAGTCCTCGGCGGCTGTCTCTGCTGGCTAGCCGCCAACCGTCCAACAAGTCCCGCAGCGATAGCCACTCCACTAGCGGCGTCACGGACAGTTTTCTGCGGGGTTGTCCACCCACGCAGCTCCAACCTCCACAGCTCGGCCGGAGTCCTTCTCTCCCCCTTCAACGGCTCAAACAACGGTTCAGCCAAGTGTCTCCACCACGACAGTCCCTTCACTTTCGAGGGGAGGAAAAAACTAAAACATTCACCTTCGCGTTCCTCCTTTTATCCTCTCCCGTTCTCTACCTGCTGGCACAAGCCCCTCCCACACCTCCAAAATAAAATCCCAAACTACTTTTACAAACAGTTATTAAAACAAACAGTATTAAAAGTACATTAAACTCCAAAACTACTTTTACAAACAGTTATTAAAACAAACAATATTAAAAGTACATTAAACTCCAAACACAGTATGTTTACATGTTCTATAAAACAAACATTAAACACCATTTACTTATCCATTCATTCACTACTAAATAAAATAAATATGAACTCAAACCAGAGGGTTACATATATATATATATATATATATATATATATATATATATATATATATATATATATATATATATATATATATATATATATATATATA
>JBBPBX010022879.1:21768-41028 GCA_038048925.1 Garcialebias charrua | reverse complement strand
TACCCGAGCCTCAAAATCACTACATGTATTAAATTTGAAATGAAGAGGGCGGAGGTGCGCGGTGAGGGATGGGGAGAAAATAACTGCAGGATCAAATGCGCCTGCAGGGAGTCAGCTCCCCCGCTGAACCAACATACCCCCCAGCTCGCCAAGGTCCACCCAAGGAGCGAGGCCAAAACACCTCTCCGACCGTCAGACTCATTGAGCTCCAGACCAGAGAGGGACAGGGCCACGAGGGCCGCCAGCAGCAGGACCAACAGCCTACACACCCCAGGGCCGCCAAGACCCCTACGAACCACAGTAAACTCGCTGCCCAAGAGGACGCCAAATCCCACATGGACGACCCGGCCAAGAGCGCCCGCCTAACCGCCGACAGAGCCAGGAAGTACCGGGAGTGAGCCCGCACCATAGAGAAGGGCCAGCCAACCGGCCACGCATAGTCCCAAACCATTATCAAGGACATCCACCCAGTCCCCACCCCAGAAGAAATACTACACCCACCCTTCACACTAACAACTCTCAGAACACATAGCACACCTAGACACCCAGGCTGGGTCAACCTGCCCCCTCCCATAGGCCACTAGTCACGCCCCCAGACACCTAATCCCCCAGCCCACGAACCCCCAACCCACCAACGAGCCAAGGACCCCCCGCCCAGAGCCGGGCACCAGAGCGCAAGCCAGCCCAAGGCCAGGCGACCCGCCTACCTGAGCCCAAGATCCCCGACCCCCACCAGGCCCAAGCCCGGGGACGACACGCCCCCAGAACCCCAAGCCACCGGCACCCACCCCAAAACCACCCCAGCACAGCCGGGCGACTGATCAGTGACCCGTGACCGCCGCCACAGACCACCTGAGGGCCCACATGCAACCCCCAGCAGACATCCCCCAGAACCACCCAGGTCTTCCCCAGGGTGAAGGCAGGGCCCCCCTGCCCAGACAGCCCCAACAGCCCAGCCCCTGACAACCCCCAGCGCCCCAAACCCCGACACCCCCCACACCAGCCCCAATGCCCCACAAGGCCAGATCCCAGACCCCCCACCCTCACTACGTTACGGAGCCGATCAAAGAATGCCAGAGAGATTGATCCGATGTGTCGGCAGATGCTGTTTCAAGACTAATATGATCTAACAGAAGATTTTTATACTGATTAATGCTAAGATTATTTTTATTTTTCCAATTCAGTAGTATAGTTTTCTTTGCGATGCATAAGGCAGTGAAAATCAGGCGGCATGTATTTTTATCTAGTGTAACACCTAAGATAGCCAATAAGCAAACAGATGGAGAGAGTGGAATATTACATTTCAGATATTTAGACAAGATTTCACAGACCTGGACCCAGAACCTCTGAACGGGTGGACAGAATCAGAGTGCGTGAATATAATCATCAGGTATATTGCCTGTGTAATGTGAGCAGTTGTTAGATGATGTAAATCCTATCTTAAACATTCGTTGACCTGTATAATGTACTCTATAGAGAACTTTATACTGTATTAATTGTAAATTGGAGATTCTAGTCATTTTAAATGTTTTTAAACATACAGCAAACCCCCGACCTACGAACGAGTTCCGGACCTAAGGACCGTTCGCAGCTCGATTCTGTCGCAGCTCGGGGGTGAAAATAACGTCTTGTTTGTAGGTCCTGATTACGTTCGTACGTCGCGGAAATAACGCTAACGGAGCGCTGCACACAAATTTATCGGCATGAGACTGAACAAGCGGACATCCTGGGCCATAAACATGCACAGAACTTTATTTACAAACACTTATCTAACACATTACACCACACATTCATCCATAAACACACACAGTAACTGTACAGCATGTACAGTACAGTAGTGTGCAGTAATGTTAAACATTGCTATTCAGCACAGCACATTCAATACTGTAAAATAAAATATAATTTCTTACTTTGAGATGGTCAAAGCCGACATCTTAGGTTGCCATGCGTTGATGTTGTCGGGCCGAGCAGCGCGGCGAACCGCGGCTGCTGCTCGAGGCCTGTGTTAGCTTCTGCTAGCTGCCTGTTAGCCAGGCCATGAGCTGGTGTTCGCGCGGCGGTCCGGCGCGATGACAGAGCGATCAGTGATCGATCCGTGGCTGCTGCTCCAGGCTGAAACGTCCACAGAGTTCACAGAGCAATTCCAGCTTTGTAATTTATCCATATGAGGCAATCCTGGAACAACCACAGTGCTCACAGCCAGCTACCGGGACAAAAAAACTACCTAAAATGGCTGCCGAGGCATTTTCTGGAATGGCCGAAAGTTGCGCAATCATGACAAAAAGTTATAATTTTTATTAAAAATATAATTTATAAAGCCTTTAAAACAACCACAGCTTCAACAAAGTGTTGTACACATGAAATTAATAACATTTAAACACACACACACAAAAAAAAACGATTATTTAAAAAATATATATTTTTATTAAATTATTAAATATGATACGTTCGTAGGTCCGGATTGCCGTAGGTCGCAGGCGTCGTAGGTCGGGGGTTACCTGTATTTGAGACCAGGTGTTTTGGTCAAAGTTGACTGATAAATTGCCTCCCATTTTGCAACAGGTAGAGTTATGGAGTCATCGATTCTAGACAGTTTTTTTGTATATTTTAGATAATAATTTGGGGGGTTTAAGATTAATGAGCTCTAGCACACATATTGGTGTTTCTAACAATGTTTTATTAAGCTTAAATTTCTTTTTTACAATAGACTTAATTTGTTGATACTGTATTCTAGGAAGTATTTATTGTCAATGTCATATTGTATTATTAATTTATTAAATGGAATAAAGTCTATACCTTTAAATATGTGTTCCAGACGTTCAATTCCCTTAATTCTCCAACCTAGAAAATTTAACATATTATTTTCTTGCTGTATGTCAGGATTGCTCCAGAGAGGCGTACAGAATGTCTGCATGGGAACAGTGAAGACTTTGTCATTTTCAGATACTGTACTCCCACCATGCTGTCAGAGATGAGCTAATACTGATACTTTTAAAGCAAACATGTCTTTTTATATTTATATTATTACATAAAGTTTGTTCTATATCTATCCAAGTTTCATCTAGTTCATTTGATTTAACTACTTAGAGATATATTGTAACTAGGCATGTAACGGTTGTAGTTGGTGTACCGAACCGAAAAGGTACGGAGGTGGACCGAACCGAACGTGCTGTACCGAAACGGTTATTTTTTCACTCATTGAATGTTAATATGTGCGCCGCGGAACAAAATTTCCTGGGCGCGTTTCAGCACGGAGCTATTATCTCGCAGCACGCGCAGCATTAGCCGTTAGCTTCTCGCTGCGGTTTCCTGTTTGTTAACGTTATGGTTTTCTTGTTAAAAGACGAGCGCACAAAGCTGTGTGTGTGGACGTTTTTTCATGAAGACTGGATCTGCAGCAGCAACACGTCTAACGTGAACGCGCTGGAAACTACGTCATCAGAACGTGAACGAGCTGTTACAAAGTACGCTAACCACACAGCTGCATTTAAACAACTTCTACAAAGTGCGCTAACAACACAGCTGCATTTAAACAACTTCATCAGGTAATTTAGATGGGTCCAGATCAATAACACAAACTGTATGAGTTTTTAAAGCTCTGAATCTAAGTCTGAAAGTTTTTAATGCACAGTTGATCCTTGCTATGAGACATCCATCACGTCAACACTTAAGTCAAAAAGTTCAGCTCTTTATGAAAAAACTAAAACTGATGGTCAACAAGTCCTGGAGCTGATTTAAACCCTGCCCTGATGATGAGTGAGATATTCAACCGTTCAAGAGGTATTGTTATTTTATTATAATTATTATTTATAATTTATTATTATTTAAAATTATAATCTTATTAACTTATTTTTTTACCTCTGTGTTTTATTTCCAGTATTTCCAGTTACAGAGGTAGCTGCTCTCCTTCCACTTCAGGGAAATCCACCAGAGATCACCTGCTGCAGCTAAGAAGTGTGTGATGACTGAATTGAACTCTGGAACTGTTCCAGGACCAGTCCCACCAAGAAGAGGTTGTGAGTAATGAGGACAAATACAGCCACACTGGTGCTACTGGACAAAAACTTTATTAGTTAAGATTGTAAACAGTCTGTTGCTGCTTATTGTTCTGGTTCTGACTGTTATTGTATTCATTAAGATTTTTATTATTTTTAATATAATTTATTTATTGTAGAGTGCTGTTTATTTAAAATATCATCCAAATGGGTCACTTTTATTTATTACTACAATACAATACAAACATATTTTTGGCATATTTTCAAAATAAACATTTTGTAAGTCTTTATTTTGTCTTTTTTTTTTTGTACCGAAAATAAACCGAAAATAAACCGAACCGAGCCCTCCTTGTAATTGAACCGAACCGAAATGTGATTTTAGCGTACCGTTACACCCCTAATTGTAACCTATTGGCTAAATAGTAATAAAACTTTGGAAGTTCTAATCCTCCGGTATCTTTGGATTTCTGTAATGTTTTTAAACTAATACGTGGGGTTTTATTTTTCCAAAGGAATTTAGTTATGAAAGAGTCCAGGGACTTAAACCATTCAGTTGAAGGTTTATTTGGAATCATTGAGAATAAATAATTTATTCTCGGCAGGACCATCATTTTTACTGAGGCAACTCTTCCCATAAGTGATATGGGTAGAGATTTCCATCTAGTAAGATCGTCTTCAATTTTCTTTAATAGTGGGATATGATTCAATTTTAGTAAGTCTTCCAATTTAGGAGAGATATTAATACCCAAGTATGTAATGTTACCTGATTGTGGTCTTTCATTAAGAGAAGTATTAAATATGTAATTTATTGGAAGAACTGTAGATTTTGTCCAATTTATAGAATAATCAGAAACTTTTGAGAACGAGTTTATTAATTTGATAACATTAGATATTGAGTTTCCTGAGTTCTGAAGAAAAAGTAAAACATCGTCAGCATAAAGACTAATTTTATGTTCTATATTTTTACAGTGTATGTCTTTAATATCAGCACTTTGCCTGATTGCTGCTGCTAAAGGTTCAATAAAAATAGCAAATAGTGCTGGTGAAAGTGGGCAACCCTGCCTGGTGCCCCTCTGTAAACAGAAGCTTGAAGGTATTTGATTATTTGTCCTGACACATGCTGTTGGTGAGCTATATAATATTTTAACCAATTAATGAAGTAGTTCCCAAATCCAAATTTAATCAAGGTAGCAAATAAGAAATTCCAATCTACTCTATTGAATGTTTTTTCTGCATCTAAAGAAAAAATAGCTGTTTCAATATTTTTAAAATATGAATGCTCTATTAAATTATATAATCTGCGAGTGTTTGTGGTCGAGTGTCTTCCTTTTATGAATCCAGTTTGGTCTGGATGTATAATGACAGGAGTTATCTTCTCTAATCTTTTAGATATGACTTTATAAATTATTTTTACATCAACATTAATAAGAAAGATTGGACGATAACTGGTAGGTAATACTGGGTCTTTGCCTGGTTTTAATAGGAGACTAATGTTGGCTGAATTCATATGTGTTGGAAGCCTGACATTTTCTTCTGACTCAAGTAGCACTCCTTGAAATATTGGTTCCAGTATGTCCCAGAATTTCTTATAGAATTCTGCTGGATATCCATCAGGACCTGGAGATTTCTTATTAGGCATGCTTTTAATTGCTTCATGGAGCTCATCTGATGTTAATGGTGTGTCTAGTTTTGATGATTGACTAATATCTAGTTTTGGAAGTGTTACTCTCTCCAATAATTCATTAATGGTGAACAGTTATTGACTCCCTCTATGTTTCAAATTTAAAAAGAGTCCTCAAACTATCTGTCTGATTATTTAAGCAGTTAAATAGATTGAGTTTAAGATATTAAGATATGGCATGCACCATACTCTTGATTTGTGTATTTGCATTTCTGCAGGTGAAAACGTCTTTAAAGCTCCACTGACATCATCTTTTGACTTTTCAAAAAATGGCACAACATATATAAATATTAAGATTGACCCCTGACCGTTTTTGCTAAAATAATGTTAAATGAATGAAAATTCCTCCCAAAAACAGTTTAAAATTAGCGCAGTTTTTTTAACACGATAAATAGGGATTTCGCCGTCGCAGGATGATGACGTCATGACAAGGAATTTCTCTACTGCGCAGCTTGAAAACAATGGAGGAGCTACAAACTCGATCCGTCCAATTTAGCCATTTAAAAGTTAATATTTTAGCGGATTGTCTGCAGAGAAGCCAAAGTTATTTCCAGTAAACAGCAGGTTATAATTTTTTTTCAGCTCCTGCTGGTTTTTGGAGACTTTTCACTTCATGAGGTGAGCTGCTGTGTGGAGTTACATGAGCTGCATGTGGACGAGGCAGAAGTAATTCTACAACATGTACATCGTCTCCAGCCTCCACAGCACTGAAATGGTAATATATTAGTTAATGTTCCTAATAATTATTCAACATTAATTAATAGTTTAAAAAATTAGTCCCTTTTAAAATATCTGTTAAATATATTATTCTTTTATTTTATTTTGTTTGTGTTTTCAGGTTTCCAGGTCTCCAGTCCATCACCTGAGGCTCTTCCTGTTGAACCACTAGTACAACCCAGACTTTCACATCACAGCAGGTAAGATTGCATCAACGAAAAGAATAGTACTCAACAATATTCTTTGATGTAAATCTGTTGATTTTCTGTGGTTCTGATGAGGGAAGTGACAAAGTGGATGCAGCATTCAGCCCATAATGGACCCAGATGTCCCCTGCGTCCAGACCTACAACACCTGGACATCCATGAGCGTGGAGGAGCGAGGATTCACAGAAATGTCTTCACCTGAAGAGTGGACCGAGGTGGAGAACAAACCTTGATATTGTTAAACAACAGATGGAGACGTCTTCAGGATCTGTAGAACATCAGGACTGCTGCAGAAAGCTACGTTTGTGCATCAAGACATTAAAATATGCAGAAATACTACAACTGGCCAGAGCATTGAGATGAAAATGAATCAATGAATTTAATATTTTTTCTGAGTGTTCAAATGAACATGTTGTTTGAAAAAAAAAAGGATAACAATGAACCAAGTGTTTCTGTAGTTATGTGTAAATAAAGTTACGGTAGTACACTATATTATCTGTTAGTGTTGAGTTATTCTTTGTGAGAATATTTGTGTTATTCTTTGTGAGAATATTTGTGTATCTGTTTTAATTTCATTCGTGCATCTACAACTCACAGCTCATACTTTAGTAAAAACAAAATTGGTGAATGTTGAAAGAAACATTTTATTAAAATAAAACCATCCCATATTATCAAATAAATGAAAACCTCTGGGGAAACATTAATATGAACAGATTATCAAAATAAATTGAGTTTAACACATATTAGCAAGTGTTGTTTGACTTCATCAGCTCTGTAAAAATGACTCCAACACCTCCTCGTCCACCCTCCTGTCCAGGTGTTGTAGGTCTGGACGCAGGGGACATCGGTCTAGTTTCTCCTCATCCTGCTGCTTGTACTTCTTCAGACTCCACCACCTCCTCGCTCCTCCACGCTCATGATGTCCAGGTGTTGTAGGTCTGGACGCAGGGGACATCGGTCTAGTTTCTCCTCATCCTGCTGCTTGTACTTCTTCAGACTCCACCACCTCCTCGCTCCTCCACGCTCATGGATGTCCAGGTGTTGTAGGTCTGGACGCAGGGGACATCTGGGTCCATTATGGGCTGAATGCTGCATCCACTTTGTCACTTCCCTCATCAGAACCACAGAAAATCAACAGATTTACATCAAAGAATATTGTTGAGTACTATTCTTTTCGTTGATGCAATCTTACCTGCTGTGATGTGAAAGTCTGGGTTGTACTAGTGGTTCAACAGGAAGAGCCTCAGGTGATGGACTGGAGACCTGGAAACCTGAAAACACAAACAAAATAAAATAAAAGAATAATATATTTAACAGATATTTTAAAAGGGACTAATTTTTTAAACTATTAATTAATGTTGAATAATTATTAGGAACATTAACTAATATATTACCATTTCAGTGCTGTGGAGGCTGGAGACGATGTACATGTTGTAGAATTACTTCTGCCTCGTCCACATGCAGCTCATGTAACTCCACACAGCAGCTCACCTCATGAAGTGAAAAGTCTCCAAAAACCAGCAGGAGCTGAAAAAAAATTATAACCTGCTGTTTACTGGAAATAACTTTGGCTTCTCTGCAGACAATCCGCTAAAATATTAACTTTTAAATGGCTAAATTGGACGGATCGAGTTTGTAGCTCCTCCATTGTTTTCAAGCTGCGCAGTAGAGAAATTCCTTGTCATGACGTCATCATCCTGCGACGGCGAAATCCCTATTTATCGTGTTAAAAAAACGGCGCTAATTTTAAACTGTTTTTGGGAGGAATTTTCATTCATTTAACATTATTTTAGCAAAAACGGTCAGGGGTCAATCTTAATATTTATATATGTTGTGCCATTTTTTGAAAAGTCAAAAGATGATGTCAGTGGAGCTTTAAACACACACTTTAATGCAGGTCCAGAGAGTGAAATGGTTAATCAGATCACTGATCAGAACACTTGAGCAATATTTATTTATTTTAAATTTAAAACACAAAACAATTTCACAGACTATATGAAAAACAAAACATAAAATGAAAGGTAGCAGCAGAAGAAAAAATATTATTATATCTGTCCCTTCTTTAAAACAATCAATTCAAACAATCAATTTAAACAATACAGCAAACCCCCGAGTTAAGAACGAGTTCGGGACCTAAGGACCGTTCTCGGGTCGATTCTGCCGTAGCTAGGGGGTGAAAATAACGTCTTGTTCGTAGGTCCTGATTTCGTTCGTACGTCGCGGAAATAACGCTAACGGAGCGCCGCACGCAAATTTATCGGCATGAGACTGAACAAGCTGACATACTGGGCCATAAACATGCACAGAACTTTATTTACAATTTACAATGACCGGGACGTTTCCAGCTTTTTCCAGAGGAGAAAACAAGTTGTTAGGAAGTTCTTACCTCCGACACTCTAAAGTGAAAATGCAGGAAACGTCCCGGTCATTGTGTCAATTAGACCCACGTCTCAGCTGGAGTCACGGCAAAGCCTTGCCGTGTCCCAAACACTCATTTCTGAAAGAATTTGTTTTCTGAAGTTTTATTTTGAAAATAAGTCAGTGCGATTGGGACCTGTTCCTGCCGGTGAAAGCGTGCTCCCGTTGTCTTCATCAGCCGTACACGCATGAAGTCGACTGGACGTGAGCTGGACCACACAGTCCGGTAGTGTCCACAAACTTCTCAGCCCTTATCTTCAGGGGACTATCGTCACCAGGTAAAGAGGCGTTGTTTGTATGCTGAACGCTCGGAAGTACAGCCGGACCTGTTCGGGGAAGGTTGCCACCCTGTACATTTCAAAATAATCAACTTCAGTTGACTTAGCTTTCATTTCTTTTATCTTTCAGTCTATTTCTTCCTTTTCTTAACACAGTTAAACTAAGTAATGTGCCAACAGTTAAATTCTAACTGTCTGTTTGTTTTAATTTGAATTCTTGTCAACGTAGTTAGTAAATCAGAGCTAATATGGATACAAATGTTTAATGTAATTGTATGATTATTTCAATAAAAGATCTATTTTGTGGTGGACCAACATAAGTTGAAGTCTCTCGTGAAATTATATTTTTCCTAGTCACAGTTAAAGCAATTTAATATCGGAAAAAGGGTGAACTCGCGAATTGGTGGTAAGTTTGTGCAGATAAACTCTGCTCAGACCTGCGTATCTAAAATATAGGTGAGTCAGTAAACTGACCAATAAGTCCTATATTATCACAATAATGGTGGCCCTGTAAGTGTTTAAATACCTTACCGCCCCTATATTGTTACATTTAATGGTGGCTCGTCTGAGTCCCTGAGACGATTATTAAGTTGTTTTGGGTAGCTTTCTGTCACGGTATTTGTTGGCATAGTTTTGCATCCTGTTGTGGACTTATAGAATAGTTTTGGCTGGTGAGTGTCTCAGAGATTGCTAATCGTGGCATTGTCTGGTGCGTTTCCCGTTAGAATTATCTTTTCTTTCACATTTCAACGTATGTTTGAAGCTGCGGATGAATGAATGTTTGTGTTTGCGAGACGTTTCACACCGTGTCGCATGCTAAAGCGTGCATTTGTCATTTTGTGACCGCCGTGTCACGACTCTGCTTCATTTTATTACATCTGCGGATTGCTGTTGAAGGTCTGTTTCACACATTTGCTGCTCCATTTTACCTAATCTGTTACAACGTGTTTGCTGAGGTTCGGGTGAAACCCACTCGGCTCTGGACCGGACGTTCCGACCTCCGGTTCCGATAGACGTAAAGTCCGTTGTTTAAACAGTTAGCGTGCTGCCTTCTCTGGAAGGCGTGGGGGGTAGCCTGAATGTGATTGGGCTCGTTGGCAGTATTTTCTGTGGTGTATTCTACGTTTATTTTGTGATAGAGTGTCCAGAACTTTGGGTCGAGCTAACGTTAGCGGTTCCAAGGCATTTGGCTACACAAGCGCTGTGATTGGTCCATTGTGTGTCGTGTTCAAAAAAGTTGGTTCTGTAGACTACTGGTTAGCAGATTCATTTTTGCATACATTTCTGACAGTTTATCTGTGTTGTTTGGGTTCTATGCACGTGATATCGTTGAAGACTGGCTTAACCGCAGTGTTTTGCGATATTTATGACTGTTTTAGAACGTTGAAAAGTCCGTTCCACGCTAACGTTCGACCGACCGCAGGTCCGTGAACGCACCGCTCGAACGGCACGTCACACGTGAGTGACGTCAGGTTTGGAAGACTACATTTCCCATGAACACTTGGGTTTTAGAACTGCATGTTCTGTCTTCGCTGTGATTGGTCGATTGCGCTGTAAGTGTTGACGCTTGAGGGGGTGAGGAGCTCACTCCTCGTCAACTTTCACTTCAGCTGCTTGTCCCAGACAAGTTTCCATGCTTGTTTGTCCGTTACTATCTTTTGAAAAGACTGTTTCAATGCGGTGTTTTTGAGATTTTAGTGGATGTATGTCTAAGTTGTTCAGATACTGCCGATCGCCATGTGACCAGGTCACGTGACACCGGGAGCTACAACTACTTTATGAGGACCGACCTTCTTTCTTGTAAACGCAGTTTAAAGTTTCACAGTCCAACCAATGTTTCTCACATCGTTTCATCTTTTGTGAGACTGGGGTTCTAGAGTTTTGTCATGATAAGGGCTCTAGACCTTTCTGATTGATGTTTTTGGTCCGTTGTTAGACGTCTGTGAATGTTAGGAGCTACAACTTCGCTCACAGGTGACAACAGCGCCTCTATAGCGGTCAGATAGAGAAATTGCAGTCGCTGTGATAAACTTATCCAGCGCAGCACCCCCATCTGCTGGTTACTTTAGAAGACGCAGTCTTCCTGTAATTTGTACATGTTGAACGTTCCTGTTTTAAACGGGGAACAATTTGAAATATTGTACTCACAGCATCCTTTAATTTGATTTTCGCAGAAAATCAAATGTTGATGGCAGAACAGTTACACAGAAGTAATACAGACATGTCTGCTTTTTGATAAAACTTGACACTTTTATCATCAATTCTGTGCAAAACAAGCTGTCTGTCCCAGTTATTTTAAACTGCAAGTTTAAAATAACACACATGAGGCATCTTTTGTCTTGATTTTCACAAAGATCACACAACGATGTCCGATTTTGTTTGACCTTGTCACGGGTCGACATATTAATAGAAATCACTGATTTTTATTTGATTTCACATCTTGGACTCCATGTTGACTGCCGCAGGCATCACATGGTGAGACTGCACACTGTGAAATAAGACCCACTTTCCTTGATTTTTCACAGAAAATCAGTACAAAGATGGATGTTCAAACAGGCGCATCACCTGATAGGGCCTCCTCTCCTGTCTATCCTAGATGGATGCGTGGGGGCCTTGGGATGCCTGCCCGTGCTTATCGCAAAGTGGGAGAATCTGCTTCATCGTATGCTAATTACTTGGCTGCATGGAACGTCCATCAGGATACGTGGGAAAGTCCCCTGTCGTTCTACGACAGGCTCCTCTCGGCCTACTCCGGGGGCAAAATTGTCCCTGGCTTAGAGGAAGATCAGGAGTTTAAAAATCTTTTCACGACGCATCTCATGCCTTTCCAAATGAAATGTGTTCGCTTAACGTTTGATTGTAAAAAGGACAGCATGGAAAAGATAAAAGATTACGCTGCGTGGGTTTTTGAGACAAGGATACTACCCAGGACACCCTCAGTGGTGTGCCCAGGTCAAGAGGTCACATCCCACTCGCAGAAAATAGAAGAGGTTCCCTCTCCTGCAGAGTGTGAGAGTAAACAGGATTGTCATGGTAACAAACAACAGATCAGTTCCACAAGCTGGAACAGTGACTCTGATTGGTTCACAGGGAGTTCTGCTCCCCCTGCCCCTCAGGTTGAAAACCCTGAGATGAGCAGAGAACCACACAAGGTAGGTGTTCGCTCTCTAGGTGAACCAAGATGGTTCAGATCGAACCAAGAAGGTTTTGACCTAGGTCTCACAGTGGGTGAACTTCGAGAGAAGTTGATGTCTGGGAGCCGTGACCCTTTGAGAAATGGTCGGTCCCAACATGTACCCACGAGAAGCGGCCCTCCTGCCCCTCGAGCTGCACAGTTCGAGACATGCAAAGAGTCACACAAGCTCCAGATTAAGGAAACGACGCCTCCGCGCGCGGAAGTGACTGAGGTTGTAAGTTGTTTGTCAAATGATTTGAATGTTACAGTGGTTGACCAAGCTGACACAACGTGTGACGTTGTCCTTGATGATAACACAAACAACGTTGTTCAACCTGACGAAGCGACGCGCAACACTGCCTTTTGCAACGACTCAGTGCACACAGTTGACGACAACAGCGTCAACATTGACAAAGATGCTGACAGCAAACAAATTGCTGATGATCAGCGTCCTGAAAATCAAGATGCTGACAGCAAACAAATTGCTGAAAATCCACATCCTGAAGGTCATGAGGCAGACAGCCATCATGATGCTGACAGCGACGAAGATTACACAGACAGAGTCACACGTACACAGAAACGTGTGAAAAAACCTAAACGGTTTCTGTGTAACTTTATAAAAAGGGGGATAGCTAAGAGAGCTTACCTGCCACTCACATTGGAAGGGGTCCTCGCGCAAGAAGCACTCCTGGTTTGCGGCTCAGACGTGTCTATCATGTCAGCCGAACTGTTTGAGGAGCTAAGGACCGCCGCTAACGATGTTGACAGGCAAATACCCTTTGTGAAATACACTTATGGTGAGCAACAGGGCCTCGCAAAGACGAGAACAACCCTAATAGCCATGGTTCACATGCAGATTGGCGAAATGTCACTATACCACCCGGTATATGTGTCTGAACTTGACTCACTCCAGACTCCATTTGTGGTTGGCCAAGATTTTATAAATCGCTTTGAAGCGATTATAAATTATGGCAATCAGACAATGTGGGCCACAGTGAGCAGTCCACTGCCAATCGAGGTGCCTCCCCAAGGTCAGGACACTGACTGTCTAACAACAGGTACCGCCGAGGTCACAAGGGAATCCCCAACCGAGACCACAAACCCGGTAAGTGAACCTTCAAATACAGGTGAGACAGGGGAGACTCAACAATTGGACCAGTCTCTGGCCCATCACGAGAACCTCCTCTGCGAGCTGACACCTTCAGCACTCACTGAACACTACCTACCACCGGTAGAAGAAGGTGTGGAGATCCAAGGGTCCCACACCGATGACGCTGTACTGTCCTATGGGACAGGTAATTCGGCAAACAGCCAAGCTTTCAATGAAGTCTTGGTTCAAGGACATCTGAGTCCAGAGAGTGACAGTCTACCACACGCTGACAGTCATTTGGACTTCATGGTTACAGATTTTGAGGACCCCTCCTCAAACAAAAGGGGGGCAAACTCACACTTCCTACCACAGGTAGAGGAAGGTGTGGAGATCCAAGGGTCCCACGCCGAGGACGCTGTGCTGTCCTCTGGGACAGGTAATTCGGCTATCAGCCAAGCTTTCAATGAAACCTTGGTTCAGGAGCTTTTGAATCTAGGACTACTCAGAAATGACATTGTTCTTACAGACTCAAAGAGCACCTCTTCCTTCATGAAGTGGGAAGGCATACATCACAACGACAGAGACACGCCTGCGACGGCGCCGACAGTTGTGACACACCTGAATTACGCAGAAAGAGGTAAACGTACAGAGATACGTTGGCCGAAACCTGTAAGGTTCCTGTACAAGGTTCCCAATAAACTGCGCGAACAGCTTAAACTAAACAAAGGCATCCTAACGCGTGCCCATGGACGGACGTCCACACCCGTGTGCGTGGTCCCTCGTGACCACAGGGGGGTGATGTTAGGCCATGCCCATGTCAAGGACAAAGATTTCAATAACCCCACAAATGACAAAGATCTCGCAAACTCAAAGACTTCATGGGAAAATAAGGTCGTCCAAGCACAGGATAGTAAATAAACTAAACAGTTTAAACTATACTAGTTGCGAAAAGAAACCGTTCCAACTAGAACTTAGAAACGCTAAGCATAAAACCCACAACAAAAACTAACCTTAACAACCGTTTAAATCTGCAGGATTTAATTGACATCGGTTATAAAGCTAAGAACTGTTTTTCTTGTGTGTGACACGTTGGAATCTGACGACCAGAGTGAGTTTGTTGTAGTGAAACGTTGTTTTTAGTTGCTTAATTGCTACTTTTGTGTTATTGAAGTTGTTATTGTTTTCTGAACACTCCCAGCCAAAAGAGGTTTTGATTGTTGATAAGTTGAAGACTTAAATGGATTTAACTATGCCAACATGCTGTTCATTTTGTTAAAGGGGACCTCAGATGTATTTTTTAAATTTTTATGGTATTTCTGTGGGATATCCAGACCCTATTCCTTCAATTTAATGCACAAAATAATTATTAGATAATCAATTATACCCTTTTTAATTCTGCCATTTTTAACTTTCGTTTTGAACGACCGGTTTCTTGAAGTCCACGCCCTTCAACGATCTGTTCACGCCCTCTGTAACAGCCAGTATCTGTAATGTGTTGTTGTTTTAAAATTAGCTCTTTTTTTATTACTCATTTGACTTACTGTTAGTGTTAGCTTAAGATAACTTACCGAAACCCGTCTGAGCGCGCCGCAGTTTGCTGCTCCTTTTAGCATTAGACCACCCGAATCCGAAGCTAATGTTAGCTTGTTCCTCTTCCGGTTTTCGCCAGCTCCGCTCGTTGCACGCGATGAGATTTTGGGAGTTATCGCTGTTCCAGTGAAGACAACACAAAGTTCACCAAGTGTCTCCCGTAAATTAATCTGTAAGGAGAAGGTCCTCTTGCTGCGAGCCTGCTGCGAGGCTGCTGCAAGGCTGTACAGTTGAAGCTCCGCTCCATCGCGCCGGAAGAGGGTCCCGTCGAACCCGGTCCTTCCGCCTGTGGTCCGCTCGTTTAATTTTTGCCGGCTGCGCGTTGGCAGCGATCGCAAATACACTAAAAATTGAACTAAAACATAAAAATAACAATTATACTTTATTTATAAAGCCATTTAAAAAAACACAGCTGCAACAAAGTGCTGTACACATGAAATTAAGAACATATAAACAAAAGATGAGATGAAATCATGAAAAACAACAGTCATGTGTTTAATACAGAAGTGGGTTGAGCCTAACCAGGGGTTGCTAGGTGAGGGGCTGGACTCAGGTTTGATCTGATTGGCTGCGGCTTGGCTGCGGCTTGTGACGTCAATAAATGCAGGAAGTGTGAATCCTGGTGTATTTATCAAAAATAAATAAATCTACTTAGAGTAAATAAACCACTGGGTGCATTTTTTTGGCACAAGGACTGTTTTTTTATGAAGTAAATACCCAAAGTTTAGTAAAAAAACATTAAAAAGTGAATTTTGCATGTGTGGTCCCCTTTAAAGATCTCAATCTTTGAAAAGTCATTGTAGATTAATACTACTTAAGGTACTATAATCTACACTGATCTCCCAATCATTTAGGTAGAACCGATTCGATCGTTTCTATTCTAGATCTATTCATTTTGATGAGTCTCGCCATAGACTTCAAAATTTATAGGGAATACCAAATCTTGCGTCGTTCGTCTAAAAGACAACAGACATTTAGACCAAACTAGTTTTCATTTTTTTTATTTTAGTTTAACCTAAACTAAATAATGAATGGAGGAATAGTTTGAAAGAAGAGGCCTTCGTTACAGAAGCCCTCCACATTTCTATAGGTATAGATCCCTATATCTGATTTTTACAGCATTGATCCACCCCTTAATTGGTAATTGTAGCTGATCTAATCCATGATAGCTTACATACCAGGTGCATATAGGTAAGGCTTAATGTAGAATCCCAATCATAAGCCCACCTAAAACCACATAATTGCATGACACATTGAACCAGGGTGGCACCGACTGGAAGCCATCCAGCCTGCAACCTTCGATGTGGGGACCTGCTGATCCAACGTTGGTCTTCAACCTTCATCCAAGGGCCGCCTCCTCTGCTTCAATCGAGGGATCCCCTCTACATGCTGATTAAAAATCCATTCTTGCTGATGAAATCAATAACCCCCATCGTTGTGGATTTACCGTTGTGGATTATAAGACTTTGTTTTCCAAGGGATCACAGACTCAGTTTTCCATGGGTTAACAGACTATGTTTCCAAAGGATTGTAAGCTTACCGCAATGAGATTACCTACGAACAGTATGGAATTTCCGAAAACGTTATGGGAGTATAATTTTGAACCTTTTTAACTTTTTTCTCCACTTGCTGGATTACATAGAGGTCAGAGACATTCGGTGGTATCCTTTTGTGTTGGAACTCATCCCCAAGGACAGGCGATGATTTCCAAAAAGGGGGACTGTAGTGGGACAGCACCCTCATGTCTGTATGGGATGTGGGCCTCTCCACATCTCTCTGAAACTCTAAAGCCCGAGATACACTGAAGCGTCCTCAGGTACGCCACTCTACGCGCGCATAATGTGCGCATGTGTTTTGCTGCTATACTTCATAAACTATCAGCTTTCAAACGCTCGCGTTCTCCTTGTTGTAATATGAGCAGCTGTGCACGGAGGGGACTCAACTGAGCTCGCTGATTGGTCACTTGCTGACACGCCTACTGAAATGATTGACAGCCAGCTCATGTAGCTCGGTGAAGACCGCGGCGGTGTTCATGCGGTGTTTCTACTATATATGTTGTAAAAAGTTCTCTCAGAAATAAAAATAATAACAGGGAGTGCTTTTCCTGCAGCACACAGCCCACCAGGGATATTTAAAACATTGCGCACCCAGGTAGGACCTGAATTCATTCATTTCATTCATGGAGTGAACGGAGGAAGAAGCGGTTACTTGACTTTAGGCAAAAAAACAAAAGAAAAGGCCCGATCAGCGATAAAGAAGGGGAATTTATTTCATTTGTGTAACATACAAAACAGTCCGGCGCCGGGGAAGTTTATGGTCAGACACCGCGTATTGCGCACGCGGACGTAAAAAAAAAGCTTTGCGCGTACATGCCCTGAGGGGCTACGCGGGGCTACGCTTTTGCCTTGACGTACGTACGCTGCGTATAGGCGTATCGTGAGGACGCTCGAGTGTATCTCGGCCTTGAGTGTTACACTTTCTTGAAGCTCTCAAGGAAACAAGTGACACTATTATTGTTACAATTATTTTGAATTAATGGACACTAATTAATCAGATTGAACTTTCTCTTTAATGTGTGTTAATTCAGAATTGATACAGTATATTTTGTCATGTAATGATGATCTGTTACTTGCATGAGTTTGACCTTCTGCTGGTTTTATTTCTGCAGAACAAGCAGGTTCTGAATCTGGGATGTAAAAGCTGTTCACTTCCTTCTCTGTTTTGTCTTCAAGGTAGACACAACTCTCACAGGCCAGTCCATCTGGCCGCTTATGTAAACAGTTTTCCTGGTGTCCTTCAGAGACCTTCTGCCTATGAGATGAAATATCCATCTCTTATTTTGTTAAACCAGCCAATAGTTATTGAGGAGGTGGGGGAGACCCCGCCTCCCATATAAAGATCCACTTCCTATTTTCATTTTAGTGAGTGTGGAAGGAGAGAACTTGCTACCAACTTGGTTTTCCTCCTCCGGAAAAGCTGGAAACGTCCCGGTCATTGTGTCAATTAGACCCACGTTTCAGCTGGAGTCACAGTAAAGCCTTACTGTGATTCCTTCACTCATTTCTGAAAGAATTTGTTTTCGGAAGTTTTATTTTGAAAATCAGTCAGTGCGCTTGACCTTTGTTCCCTGCCGAGGGAGGCGAGTTTCCTCGTATCGTGGAATCAGCCACACACGCTGAAGTTTCAACTGGACGGCCGTTGGACAAACCCATCCACGTGTGTGTCCAGACACTTCTCCACTCTTATCTCCAAGAGACGAACCGTCAACAGGTAACGAGTCGTGGTGTGTTTGAACGTGCGGGAGCCCAGCTGCTCGTGTGGGGAAAAAGTGCCACCCTGTCTGCTCAAAATAATCAACTTCGGTTAACTTAGCTTTCAATCTTTTATCTTCCATTCTATTTCTTCCTTTTCTTAACACAGTGAAACTTTAAGTTATGTGCCAACAGTTAAATTCTAACTGTCTGTTTGTTTTAATTTGAATTCTTGTCAACGTAGTTAGTAAATCAGAGCTAATATCGATACAAATGTTTAATGTAATTGTATGATTATTGTATCGATTAAGCTGCATCGAAGCTCTTGCTGATCGAAATAAACTGGTTTTGTACTGTGGTTTTACAAAAATCTCTGTTCCCTTAAGATTGTAGCAACTTTTCCTTTTTACAAAATGCATTTGAATGTGAATATGAGTATAAATGATCTCTCCTGTGTTTTTTTCCCCCAGTTAAAAATACTTTTTGTTGTAATACAGATAAATACTTTGAAAATACTGTATGTTCACGATGCACCTTATTGATTAACATGATTAAAAAGAACAATCATCAGGATACAAAGATTAAAGCTGCAAGAATAATCTAAAAAAGATTAAGAGAGTTTTGGACTCTACCAACCTGAAACACGATCTCAATGGATTTAACTTCCAGTTCTGTTAACTACAAGACTGAATAATATATTTTGAAAAATATCTCTATGTGACATTTTAAAATGTACTTTATTCAACTTGACTTATGTGTTTACTGCTTTACAGCAAGTTTTTTTGAGCCCTTAATGTAAGAAAGAACAAATAAATAAAAAAACTTACGGTTAATGGCTAAAGTCTAAACCACCTGCAAG
>JBBPBX010022878.1:14464-41028 GCA_038048925.1 Garcialebias charrua | reverse complement strand
AACACTTTATATTTAGTTTTTTGAATGAAGTCTATTAGTCTCCAAAAGTCTACTTTTCAGTAGGAGTCAGTAAATGATTGTGGTGCTTTGTACCATGAAATGATAAAAAGGAAAAAGTTGGGAATAATTATAGCCAAAGCTTTGGAATTAGCAATGAGCAATTAATATTGCTCATTTAGCAAATAATATTTTCATGTTTTTCTGTTAAACTTAAAAATTATATTTGAAAAAAAAAAAAAAAAAGTCTCACCATTAAATTAGCAGAAGATCTACATCTGACAATCAATAAACTTCAGTTTTCTTGTTTTATGCACGCGCGCGTGTGTGTGTGTGGGGGCAGTTTTTTAGTTTTTTGAGGATTTAAGCATTTTGAACTTGTAAACATGAAGTTAAACTGAAGACATGTGTGAGTATTTAAACCTTGCCTTTTAGCTCATCTGTAAGTCTGTGGGCGTAGATCAGCAGTTTAAAGGTGGAGTCTGCAGTTTCTGTAGAACATCAGCACTTAGAAAAAATTTCAACAAGCAAAGCATTCTGATCCCTCCCCCTCAGAGCCATATATGGCACTGCCCCCTTGTGGTCTGTTAAAATTCAAATTCAAGCTCTGTTTTTATTGGCTGATTCGAATTCAAGCTCGGTTTTTATTGGCTGGTTACAAACTTTGTTTTTATTGGCTGGAAAATGGCGGGTCACTTTTTCTTTTTAGAAATGCTTATTTACCACCTGGAGAAGCAAGGGGACAATATTTTTTTTTAGTTTTTTTCAGAGATTACCTCTCTAACATCAATCTAGTGACAGAGTGAAGAAATATGTTAAAATATATATTGTTTGAAAAGTTACAGACTACATTACAATCTTACATACCCCAGCTTTAAAACTTGAAACCTCATATGTAAATAAAATACATAACTGCATACCGTATTTTTCGCCCTATAAGTTGTGTTTTTTTTGTATGCATAATTTGCATGCCCTGCGACTTATACATCGAAGCAACATATCTATGGATTTTTCCCATATTTATAAATAATAATAATAATAATAATAATAATAATTGTCTAATCTTGTCATCTGCGTATGTTTCCCATACACAGACGAAATTCGTCTCTGCATTTAACCCAACCACCTACCAGGCGGTGCAGTGAGCAGCCATAGAAGGCGCTCGGGGAGCTGGAGAAATAGGTGTGCACTCATAGACACCATAAACCAGTTGTTGCTGAGATTTGACTGTTTTCATTCATTCTGACTGATTGAGCACTACCATTTACAGCCACTAGATGGTACTCGAGTAATATAGCACGCTGCTGTGTCATGTAATAGGTAAAAGTGGCTACCGGTATTAATGACACAATCTGCTTGCCATAGCCTTCGACCTTCGTCCAGTTCACCTGGAGCAACCGTCAAATCAGCTTCATTTTGCTGCGCCGCCCCGGTGAAATGCAGCTGATTTGACCATTGACATGCATTTATTTAGTAAAAGTTCAACTGAGAAACACCTTTACTATAATGTCGAGCAAACAAATAATTGTTTGTAAGTGTTAATCTTGCTAAATTCTTGTTAAAGTCCTCCTGTGCACACTCCCACAGCCGCCATTTAGCAGCCAATCGATTTTTGGTACAACCCCAGCCCACATTTCAGGGTTGTCAGCGGCGACGCACAATAGATGTGATTTATATGGAGAAGCAACGTATTTATGGATTTTTCCACTTTATTAGACATATTTGGACTGATGCAACTTATAGGACAGTGTGATGTGTACGGTGGAAAATACGGTAAATACAAGAAAAAAATCATTGCTTTTTTTTTGGGTAAAAATGAATTTTTTTGTAATTGTAACAATGAACTAGTTAGGTGCTTTAAAAACAAACTGGAGGTTAAAAATTAATTTACTCCATTTTTTTCATTAAAATGAGAAGTTTTCTAGTTCTGTAGACTATAGAAGTTTTCCTGTTCATGATTGTCATTTTATGTTTCAGTACTTACTGTGGCAGCTCTCACAGCTGAGTCCTTTCTGAAAACCTGCTGCTCCATTCACACCAGGCTTGCTGCTTGGACCCATGATCTGATTCGGGTTTGGTTTGGTGCTGGTGAAACACGAGCAATGAGGAGAAAAGAAAGGAAGTTATTCTGAAATCATTTTAGCTTGCAAGCAGACACCGTGTAGCAGCTGATACTCACTAGGTGGGGATGTACACCTGTTTGAGCTTGCTGTCTGCCTCTGCTGCTTTTAGTCGTTTCTAAAAGAAAAAGATTTGTGAAATGTCACAACCCCGTACTGTGGATAAACTAAATAAATATTCATTTATTTGTTTTTGTGGTGCTGAGTGGATTGTTGTAGAACCTGTTGAATGTAGCGGTCAGTAGTCTTCCACATGTAGTAGAACTGGACCACACTGGCCAGAGACTTCCAGGGCAGCTGGGACAAAAAAATAAAAATAAAAGTTCATTATATTTTTAAAAACCTATGAAATTTATTCATTTATCAGTAACATTCACCAGCCTCACATATCATGAATAACAGGCTTTAGATGAATGTCCTCTGTCACTGAGGGATCTGAATAGAGATGATGAGTGTTTTACTACACTGGAAGTGAGCAAGGGAAGTAAACCTAAATGTTTTTAGTGCAAGATATTCAAGTGGGGAGGAGTTACACTGTGGAGAAGAACAGAGGGAGGATTTATTTATTTATTTATCCCTGTCCAAGGCGGCACAGAGTGACGGATCCTCTCACGTGGAGGGACATTTTATCCACCACCAGATGCAGTGGTGGAGCCAGGGGGTGGCCAATGGTGGTCTTGGCCACCATAGATTAATCTTCGGCCACCCCAATCATTTGATGAAAAGCAATTTAAAAACTAGAAAGCACAGTTTCCTCAAATGATAGGAATGGTTGGTTTACATAAGGTACATATAAGGAGGCAGCCATTTTTGATTTGGCCACGACCCGAAAAGGAAGAAGCAGGTAAAGATAATGGATGGATGGATGTGGCAACTTTCGATGGTGACCTTATTTATGACTAGATGTAGTCACACACCAAAATGGAAGTTGGCACCTCGCTTACCGTATTCGTCGGACTTTAACACGCTCCCGTGTATAATACGCTTTGTCCAATTATTGCCAATAAACCAGAAAAAAAACGTACATAATACGCTTCGGTGTTTAATACGCATCTATTATGCGTCACCGCTACGCGACGCATCAGCGCCTCGTTTGCCCTGCTTAAAATGGCGGCCACAGAAGCGTCAGCACGGAAGGACTTTACAAGATTAAAACGGTAAAAACTATTATTTCTTTGCTGAGAAAAAATATATTTCTTAGCTGACGTTATAGCACAAGGGTTCCCGAGCTTAACCGTTCCTTAATCAATTCACGAAATGGTCAAATCTGCTGAATTTAAATTGTTTCGGTTTGACTTTTTCCAAACAGCCTCGGGGGCGCTACGAAAATAAATTATAAATAAATCGAATTTTATCTCAAATGTCTTCTACAGGTCAACAGTCTGTAAATTGAAGCCATATAATTACACTCTGTAAGCAGAAAAAATATCCACCGAGTGGTTTCTGAGCTGTTTATCTAAACAGTAGGTATCTGTTTATGGTAGCTAACAGCTAACATGCTAAAAGCGATTTTTTTTTTAGCTCTAAATATCTTCTGCAGCTAACAGGTTGTAAATGACCGCCAAATAATTACCGTACAGAACTCTGCCGCGCGCTTTTTGACCAACACACGAAAATATGAACACATCACTCCTGTCCTGTCCTCTCTACACTGGCTCCCAGTTCAGTTCAGGATACAGTTCAAGTTGCTGCTGTTTGTTTTCAAAGCTCTGAATGGACTTGCTCCCCTCTACATCTCAGAACTTCTGAAAGTCCATCAGCCTGGCAGGGACTTACGATCTGCCAGTCAACACCTGCTGGAGGTGCCTCGCTCGAGGTACAAACAATGGGGAGACCGGTCATTTTCTGTCGCCGGCCCAAAAGCCTGGAACAGCCTCCCCCTTGAGCTGCGTG
The DNA here is from genome assembly GCA_038048925.1 of Garcialebias charrua. Taxonomy (NCBI): domain Eukaryota; kingdom Metazoa; phylum Chordata; class Actinopteri; order Cyprinodontiformes; family Rivulidae; genus Garcialebias; species Garcialebias charrua. Next base: position 37,018 of record JBBPBX010022878.1, on the reverse strand, counting down.
CCACCTCCGATCCGACTCTGTTCAAAACCAAATTGAAGACCCACTTGTTCAAAAAAGCTTTCAGTGTGTAACTTTTATTATTTTGTATTTTAGTATGTAGCATCTTTATTTCAATTGCATTTTTATTTCCACTTGTTCAAAAAAGCTTTCTGTATGTAACTTTTATTACTTATGTTATTTTAGTATGTAGCATTTTTTATTTCCATTGCCTTCTTTTATCGCTGTGGTTTCTTATTCTATTTTCATTGATTTATTGTTCCCGTTTATTCTTCTTTTTATCCTGTTAAGCACCTTGGTCAATGCAAGGCATTGTGGAAGGTGCTATACAAATAAAGTTTATTATTATTATTATTATTATTAAGTTTCAAGAAAATCCGCGGTGTGGTTTATGAGTTTTCTTGCTAAAAAACCCGCTAACAACAACACAGCTAAATGGTAGCTACCTCCAGAGCAGGGAGCCGGGCAGCGACATTCAGTCCGAGCAGAGGAGGCTTTTTTCGGACACATGACGGTCGGTGGACTCTCTGGAAGTGTCCCCTAGCGGTCAAAAGTGGTACTGCACCATTTTTAGGCCAAAATGAAAAACAGCGAATCAGAGCCAAAAATGGGTCTAAAAATATGGGAAAAAATCCATAAATAATACGCTTCGGTGTTTAATACGCAGGACATTCAAATGAGCAAAAAAACTGCGTGTTATAGACCGACGAATACGGTATTTTTCAAGTTATCGTGCTCACAACATGAACGGACAGACAGATGGCTGGATGGATGGTATTTCCAGTTCCTCCTCAGGGGTCAGGGGTCAGTACTCAATCACTGAAGTGAAAACTCAGCGTTTCACTTAACTCAGAGTTCAAGATAAACTTAACGTTTGTTTCTTCTCTCTGGAATAGCACTTCAGATCTTTAGTATTTTAACGGTTGTTTTTATAAGAACTACATCTAAAAGAAAAGTGCATTAAAATACTACTGTGCCTCCATTAAAATCTTTCAGGTTGTTTGATTTGAAAAATAATAATAATGTACAGGTCAGCTAAACAATTAGAAGATAGTAAAATAGTTCAAATGATTGTTCATCAGTCATTTCAGAAAGTGAAACTCATAAATGATACACTGTAGATTCATGACACAGAGTGAAATATTTCAAGTCTTTGTTTCTTTTCCTTTGGATTATTTTGACTTACAGGTCATGAAAAACCAAAACTCAGTGTCTCAGATAATTAGAATCTTGTGATAAAGCTCCATGTTGGAAACTCATGCACGGACTAAACTTAGACATGAGCTACAGATGTCTCATTCCTCAAGTCCAGACACTCCTGAACCAGAGACAACATCAGAAGTGTCTTACCTGCTGAGGACAAAAAGACCTCGACTGTCGCTCAGTGGTCCAATGTCCTCTTTTCAGATTTAAGTACAATTTCATGTCATTTGCAAAGCATGGTCTCAGAGTCTGCATGGAGAGGGGAGAGGTCCAGAATCCATGTTGGCCAAGTCCAAAGTGAAGTTTCCACAGTCAGTGATGGTTTGGGTCCATGTCCTGCTGGTGCTGGTCCACTGGGTGTTCTGAAGTCCACAGCCCAGGTAAGATGCTTCTGATGTAGTCTCTGGTTCAGGAGTGGCTGGACTTGAAGAATGTAACATCTGTAACATCTGTAGCTCATGTCTAGGACTAGTCTGTGCATGAGTTCCTGATATGGAGCTTTATCACAAAATTCTAACTTTCTGAGACACTTACCGGTAGTTTTATTTATTTATTTTCATTATTTGTAGCCATAATCATCAAAACGATAAGAAATAAAGGCTTGAAATATTCCCCTCAATGAATCTACGTCATCTATGAGATTCACTTTCTGAAATGATTGACAAAGAATACATGTATTGAAGTTTTTTTTTTTTTGATGTACTTAACTCAAGTATATGAGTTATATACCTGTAATGTATATCTGTTATCTATTACGGTAATTATTTAGTAGAGCATAAACATTTCTGTATAATAATAATAATAATAATAATAATAATAATAAATTCAATTTATAACGCACTTTTCATTAATAAAAATCTCAAAGTGCTAAAGATGTAGAGATCCGTGACTTTTTAGATCATGTTGACATTTACTTTTTTACATTCGACCAGACGAGGGGCAGTGGTGTCTGAGCCACTAACCCTGCACAGGTGAGTTCTCTCTGGTGTTAGCAGTGAAACACATCCTGGTGTCACGCTCTATTCAACACCAATGTTCAACAAGTCCAAGTGCCACAAACTATTATACAAAAATCTATAGCAATGACACAGACAAAAAAAGACCTTGCATAACCTTTGACCTTGATTTGTGACCTTTACCTTAGAGCTAAGGTTATTGCAGCATGTTGTGTAGTGGTGGAACAAAAGTGTATCGAGCTTCATTAAATTATCTTGAGTTAAGTAGATCAAGTTACGGCTCGGACAAGCAAAGACCTTGTATAACCTTTGACCTTGATTTGTGACCTTGATTTTGGAGCTGGGGTGATAGAAATTGTGCGTGACACTATGTGTAAGAAGTTCTGTTAAATTGTCCTGAGCGTCTCAGAAGCTATAGGTGGAAAAAGAGAATGTGTGCAGACGGACGGATCATAAAACGTTGGCCAGTTGATGGCGTATCAAAATGACGAGGACGCTCACAAAGTCCTGGCGAATGTCGGTGAAGTCTTTGCCGTATTTCTCCAGAGCCTCCTCGAACAGCATGGCCTCTGAAGCGCTCCACTCCTCCATCTCGTCCCGGCACAGCACCGGGCCCCCCTGAGGAACCAGGGTGGACATGGCTTTGGCCAGGTCGTAGCCGTTCTTCTGCAGAGTGTCCATGGCATGGAACTGGACAAGAGGAAGAGGACAAGCTGGTCATGATGGTCAATACAGGAATGTTTCTGTAAGTCCTGCTTAGCAGAAAAATATACAACATGCAGAACACATGGACAAAAATTATAATGTTGTTGTGAATGAATGGAAATGGGACATTAAGGACAAAACATGGATTTAACTGATCAGAATTATTGATCACAAATATTAATTTTGTTTGTTGGTATTGCATTAATTGCACATGAACAGTAAATTGCTTTGAGTGATGTACAGTATTCATGGACACCTTCCTGTTAAACGTTCCTTTTACCAGTGACTTAAGAACATGTTTATTCAAATGTAGGCTACCGTCTAAAATAAAAACTGTCCACCGTATGAAATCTGTTTTTAAATTCCATGTTTTATTATGATTTTACCCTAAAATATAACTTTTCATAAAGAAGTAAAAATAAATGTATATTTGAAATGGTAAAAGAAAAAGACAAAAGGCAGCAGCACTGGTTGTGCTCATCAATCAAGAAGACAAAAAGAGAGCCAGCTGTCAGCATTCACACAATGTCCAGGTGTCCCTGTGATGGACTGAGAACTGTCCAGGTGTCTCTGTGATGGACTGAGAACTGTCCAGGTGTCTCTGTGATGGACTGAGAACTGTCCAGGTGTCTCTGTGATGGACTGAGAACTGTCCAGGTGTCCCTGTGATGGACTGAGAACTGTCCAGGTGTCTCTGTGATGGACTGAGAACTGTCCAGGTGTCTCTGTGATGGACTGAGAACTGTCCAGGTGTCTCTGTGATGGACTGAGAACTGTCCAGGTGTCTCTGTGATGGACTGAGAACTGTCCAGGTGTCTCTGTGATGGACTGAGAACTGTCCAGGTGTCTCTGTGATGGACTGAGAACTGTCCAGGTGTCTCTGTGATGGACTGAGAACTGTCCAGGTGTCTCTGTGATGGACTGAGAACTGTCCAGGTGTCTCTGTGATGGACTGAGAACTGTCCAGGTGTCCCTGTGATGGACTGAGAACTGTCCAGGTGTCCCTGTGATGGACTGAGAACTGTCCAGGTGTCCCTGTGATGGACTGAGAACTGTCCAGGTGTCTCTGTGATGGACTGAGAACTGTCCAGGTGTCCCTGTGATGGACTGAGAACTGTCCAGGTGTCCCTGTGATGGACTGAGAACTGTCCAGGTGTCCCTGTGATGGACTGAGAACTGTCCAGGTGTCTCTGTGATGGACTGAGAACTGTCCAGGTGTCTCTGTGATGGACTGAGAACTGTCCAGGTGTCTCTGTGATGGACTGAGAACTGTCCAGGTGTCCCTGTGATGGACTGAGAACTGTCCAGGTGTCTCTGTGATGGACTGAGAACTGTCCAGGTGTCCCTGTGATGGACTGAGAACTGTCCAGGTGTCCCTGTGATGGACTGAGAACTGTCCAGGTGTCTCTGTGATGGACTGAGAACTGTCCAGGTGTCTCTGTGATGGACTGAGAACTGTCCAGGTGTCTCTGTGATGGACTGAGAACTGTCCAGGTGTCCCTGTGATGGACTGAGAACTGTCCAGGTGTCCCTGTGATGGACTGAGAACTGTCCAGGTGTCTCTGTGATGGACTGAGAACTGTCCAGGTGTCTCTGTGATGGACTGAGAACTGTCCAGGTGTCTCTGTGATGGACTGAGAACTGTCCAGGTGTCTCTGTGATGGACTGAGAACTGTCCAGGTGTCTCTGTGATGGACTGAGAACTGTCCAGGTGTCTCTGTGATGGACTGAGAACTGTCCAGGTGTCTCTGTGATGGACTGAGAACTGTCCAGGTGTCTCTGTGATGGACTGAGAACTGTCCAGGTGTCTCTGTGATGGACTGAGAACTGTCCAGGTGTCTCTGTGATGGACTGAGAACTGTCCAGGTGTCTCTGTGATGGACTGAGAACTGTCCAGGTGTCCCTGTGATGGACTGAGAACTGTCCAGGTGTCCCTGTGATGGACTGAGAACTGTCCAGGTGTCTCTGTGATGGACTGAGAACTGTCCAGGTGTCTCTGTGATGGACTGAGAACTGTCCAGGTGTCTCTGTGATGGACTGAGAACTGTCCAGGTGTCTCTGTGATGGACTGAGAACTGTCCAGGTGTCTCTGTGATGGACTGAGAACTGTCCAGGTGTCCCTGTGATGGACTGAGAACTGTCCAGGTGTCTCTGTGATGGACTGAGAACTGTCCAGGTGTCTCTGTGATGGACTGAGAACTGTCCAGGTGTCTCTGTGATGGACTGAGAACTGTCCAGGTGTCTCTGTGATGGACTGAGAACTGTCCAGGTGTCTCTGTGATGGACTGAGAACTGTCCAGGTGTCTCTGTGATGGACTGAGAACTGTCCAGGTGTCTCTGTGATGGACTGAGAACTGTCCAGGTGTCTCTGTGATGGACTGAGAACTGTCCAGGTGTCTCTGTGATGGACTGAGAACTGTCCAGGTGTCTCTGTGATGGACTGAGAACTGTCCAGGTGTCCCTGTGATGGACTGAGAACTGTCCAGGTGTCTCTGTGATGGACTGAGAACTGTCCAGGTGTCTCTGTGATGGACTGAGAACTGTCCAGGTGTCCCTGTGATGGACTGAGAACTGTCCAGGTGTCCCTGTGATGGACTGAGAACTGTCCAGGTGTCTCTGTGATGGACTGAGAACTGTCCAGGTGTCCCTGTGATGGACTGAGAACTGTCCAGGTGTCTCTGTGATGGACTGAGAACTGTCCAGGTGTCTCTGTGATGGACTGAGAACTGTCCAGGTGTCTCTGTGATGGACTGAGAACTGTCCAGGTGTCTCTGTGATGGACTGAGAACTGTCCAGGTGTCCCTGTGATGGACTGAGAACTGTCCAGGTGTCTCTGTGATGGACTGAGAACTGTCCAGGTGTCTCTGTGATGGACTGAGAACTGTCCAGGTGTCTCTGTGATGGACTGAGAACTGTCCAGGTGTCCCTGTGATGGACTGAGAACTGTCCAGGTGTCCCTGTGATGGACTGAGAACTGTCCAGGTGTCTCTGTGATGGACTGAGAACTGTCCAGGTGTCCCTGTGATGGACTGAGAACTGTCCAGGTGTCCCTGTGATGGACTGAGAACTGTCCAGGTGTCCCTGTGATGGACTGAGAACTGTCCAGATGTATCTGTGATGGACTGAGAACTGTCCAGGTGTCTGTGATGGACTGAGAACTGTCCAGATGTCTCTGTGATGGACTGAGAACTGTCCAGGTGTCTGTGATGGACTGAGAACTGTCCAGGTGTCTCTGTGATGGACTGAGAACTGTCCAGGTGTCCCTGTGATGGACTGAGAACTGTCCAGATGTATCTGTGATGGACTGAGAACTGTCCAGGTGTCTCTGTGATGGACTGAGAACTGTCCAGGTGTCTGTGATGGACTGAGAACTGTCCAGGTGTCTCTGTGATGGACTGAGAACTGTCCAGGTGTCTCTGTGATGGACTGAGAACTGTCCAGGTGTCTCTGTGATGGACTGAGAACTGTCCAGATGTATCTGTGATGGACTGAGAACTGTCCAGGTGTCTCTGTGATGGACTGAGAACTGTCCAGGTGTCTCTGTGATGGACTGAGAACTGTCCAGATGTCTCTGTGATGGACTGAGAACTGTCCAGGTGTCTCTGTGATGGACTGAGAACTGTCCAGGTGTCTCTGTGATGGACTGAGAACTGTCCAGGTGTCCCTGTGATGGACTGAGAACTGTCCAGGTGTCCCTGTGATGGACTGAGAACTGTCCAGATGTATCTGTGATGGACTGAGAACTGTCCAGATGTATCTGTGATGGACTGAGAACTGTCCAGGTGTCTCTGTGATGGACTGAGAACTGTCCAGGTGTCCCTGTGATGGACTGAGAACTGTCCAGGTGTCTCTGTGATGGACTGAGAACTGTCCAGGTGTCTCTGTGATGGACTGAGAACTGTCCAGGTGTCTCTGTGATGGACTGAGAACTGACCAGGTGTCCCTGTGATGGACTGAGAACTGTCCAGGTGTCTCTGTGATGGACTGAGAACTGTCCAGGTGTCTCTGTGATGGACTGAGAACTGTCCAGGTGTCCCTGTGATGGACTGAGAACTGTCCAGGTGTCTCTGTGATGGACTGAGAACTGTCCAGGTGTCTCTGTGATGGACTGAGAACTGTCCAGGTGTCTCTGTGATGGACTGAGAACTGTCCAGGTGTCCCTGTGATGGACTGAGAACTGTCCAGGTGTCTCTGTGATGGACTGAGAACTGTCCAGGTGTCTCTGTGATGGACTGAGAACTGTCCAGGTGTCTCTGTGATGGACTGAGAACTGTCCAGGTGTCTCTGTGATGGACTGAGAACTGTCCAGGTGTCCCTGTGATGGACTGAGAACTGTCCAGGTGTCCCTGTGATGGACTGAGAACTGTCCAGGTGTCCCTGTGATGGACTGAGAACTGTCCAGGTGTCTCTGTGATGGACTGAGAACTGTCCAGGTGTCTCTGTGATGGACTGAGAACTGTCCAGGTGTCCCTGTGATGGACTGAGAACTGTCCAGGTGTCCCTGTGATGGACTGAGAACTGTCCAGATGTATCTGTGATGGACTGAGAACTGTCCAGATGTATCTGTGATGGACTGAGAACTGTCCAGATGTATCTGTGATGGACTGAGAACTGTCCAGGTGTATCTGTGATGGACTGAGAACTGTCCAGGTGTCTCTGTGATGGACTGAGAACTGTCCAGGTGTCTCTGTGATGGACTGAGAACTGTCCAGGTGTCTCTGTGATGGACTGAGAACTGTCCAGGTGTCTCTGTGATGGACTGAGAACTGTCCAGGTGTCTCTGTGATGGACTGAGAACTGTCCAGGTGTCCCTGTGATGGACTGAGAACTGTCCAGGTGTCCCTGTGATGGACTGAGAACTGTCCAGGTGTCCCTGTGATGGACTGAGAACTGTCCAGGTGTCCCTGTGATGGACTGAGAACTGTCCAGGTGTCCCTGTGATGGACTGAGAACTGTCCAGGTGTCTCTGTGATGGACTGAGAACTGTCCAGGTGTCCCTGTGATGGACTGAGAACTGTCCAGGTGTCTCTGTGATGGACTGAGAACTGTCCAGGTGTCCCTCTGTGATGGACTGAGAACTGTCCAGGTGTCCCTGTGATGGACTGAGAACTGTCCAGGTGTCCCTGTGATGGACTGAGAACTGTCCAGGTGTCTCTGTGATGGACTGAGAACTGTCCAGGTGTCTCTGTGATGGACTGAGAACTGTCCAGGTGTCTCTGTGATGGACTGAGAACTGTCCAGGTGTCCCTGTGATGGACTGAGAACTGTCCAGGTGTCTCTGTGATGGACTGAGAACTGTCCAGGTGTCTCTGTGATGGACTGAGAACTGTCCAGGTGTCTCTGTGATGGACTGAGAACTGTCCAGGTGTCTCTGTGATGGACTGAGAACTGTCCAGGTGTCTCTGTGATGGACTGAGAACTGTCCAGGTGTCTCTGTGATGGACTGAGAACTGTCCAGGTGTCTCTGTGATGGACTGAGAACTGTCCAGGTGTCTCTGTGATGGACTGAGAACTGTCCAGGTGTCTCTGTGATGGACTGAGAACTGTCCAGGTGTCTCTGTGATGGACTGAGAACTGTCCAGGTGTCTCTGTGATGGACTGAGAACTGTCCAGGTGTCTCTGTGATGGACTGAGAACTGTCCAGGTGTCCCTGTGATGGACTGAGAACTGTCCAGGTGTCCCTGTGATGGACTGAGAACTGTCCAGGTGTCCCTGTGATGGACTGAGAACTGTCCAGGTGTCTCTGTGATGGACTGAGAACTGTCCAGGTGTCCCTGTGATGGACTGAGAACTGTCCAGGTGTCTCTGTGATGGACTGAGAACTGTCCAGGTGTCCCTGTGATGGACTGAGAACTGTCCAGGTGTCTCTGTGATGGACTGAGAACTGTCCAGGTGTCTCTGTGATGGACTGAGAACTGTCCAGGTGTCTCTGTGATGGACTGAGAACTGTCCAGGTGTCTCTGTGATGGACTGAGAACTGTCCAGGTGTCTCTGTGATGGACTGAGAACTGTCCAGGTGTCTCTGTGATGGACTGAGAACTGTCCAGGTGTCTCTGTGATGGACTGAGAACTGTCCAGGTGTCTCTGTGATGGACTGAGAACTGTCCAGGTGTCTCTGTGATGGACTGAGAACTGTCCAGGTGTCTCTGTGATGGACTGAGAACTGTCCAGGTGTCTCTGTGATGGACTGAGAACTGTCCAGGTGTCTCTGTGATGGACTGAGAACTGTCCAGGTGTCTCTGTGATGGACTGAGAACTGTCCAGGTGTCTCTGTGATGGACTGAGAACTGTCCAGGTGTCTCTGTGATGGACTGAGAACTGTCCAGGTGTCCCTGTGATGGACTGAGAACTGTCCAGGTGTCCCTGTGATGGACTGAGAACTGTCCAGGTGTCTCTGTGATGGACTGAGAACTGTCCAGGTGTCCCTGTGATGGACTGAGAACTGTCCAGGTGTCTCTGTGATGGACTGAGAACTGTCCAGGTGTCTCTGTGATGGACTGAGAACTGTCCAGGTGTCTCTGTGATGGACTGAGAACTGTCCAGGTGTCTCTGTGATGGACTGAGAACTGTCCAGGTGTCCCTGTGATGGACTGAGAACTGTCCAGGTGTCTCTGTGATGGACTGAGAACTGTCCAGGTGTCTCTGTGATGGACTGAGAACTGTCCAGGTGTCTCTGTGATGGACTGAGAACTGTCCAGGTGTCTCTGTGATGGACTGAGAACTGTCCAGGTGTCTCTGTGATGGACTGAGAACTGTCCAGGTGTCTCTGTGATGGACTGAGAACTGTCCAGGTGTCTCTGTGATGGACTGAGAACTGTCCAGGTGTCTCTGTGATGGACTGAGAACTGTCCAGGTGTCTCTGTGATGGACTGAGAACTGTCCAGGTGTCTCTGTGATGGACTGAGAACTGTCCAGGTGTCTCTGTGATGGACTGAGAACTGTCCAGGTGTCTCTGTGATGGACTGAGAACTGTCCAGGTGTCTCTGTGATGGACTGAGAACTGTCCAGGTGTCTCTGTGATGGACTGAGAACTGTCCAGGTGTCTCTGTGATGGACTGAGAACTGTCCAGGTGTCTCTGTGATGGACTGAGAACTGTCCAGGTGTCTCTGTGATGGACTGAGAACTGTCCAGGTGTCTCTGTGATGGACTGAGAACTGTCCAGGTGTCTCTGTGATGGACTGAGAACTGTCCAGGTGTCTCTGTGATGGACTGAGAACTGTCCAGGTGTCTCTGTGATGGACTGAGAACTGTCCAGGTGTCTCTGTGATGGACTGAGAACTGTCCAGGTGTCTCTGTGATGGACTGAGAACTGTCCAGGTGTCTCTGTGATGGACTGAGAACTGTCCAGGTGTCTCTGTGATGGACTGAGAACTGTCCAGGTGTCTCTGTGATGGACTGAGAACTGTCCAGGTGTCTCTGTGATGGACTGAGAACTGTCCAGGTGTCTCTGTGATGGACTGAGAACTGTCCAGGTGTCTCTGTGATGGACTGAGAACTGTCCAGGTGTCTCTGTGATGGACTGAGAACTGTCCAGGTGTCCCTGTGATGGACTGAGAACTGTCCAGGTGTCTCTGTGATGGACTGAGAACTGTCCAGGTGTCTCTGTGATGGACTGAGAACTGTCCAGGTGTCTCTGTGATGGACTGAGAACTGTCCAGGTGTCTCTGTGATGGACTGAGAACTGTCCAGGTGTCTCTGTGATGGACTGAGAACTGTCCAGGTGTCTCTGTGATGGACTGAGAACTGTCCAGGTGTCTCTGTGATGGACTGAGAACTGTCCAGGTGTCTCTGTGATGGACTGAGAACTGTCCAGGTGTCTCTGTGATGGACTGAGAACTGTCCAGGTGTCTCTGTGATGGACTGAGAACTGTCCAGGTGTCTCTGTGATGGACTGAGAACTGTCCAGGTGTCTGTGATGGACTGAGAACTGTCCAGGTGTCTCTGTGATGGACTGAGAACTGTCCAGGTGTCTCTGTGATGGACTGAGAACTGTCCAGGTGTCTCTGTGATGGACTGAGAACTGTCCAGGTGTCTCTGTGATGGACTGAGAACTGTCCAGGTGTCTCTGTGATGGACTGAGAACTGTCCAGGTGTCTCTGTGATGGACTGAGAACTGTCCAGGTGTCTCTGTGATGGACTGAGAACTGTCCAGGTGTCTCTGTGATGGACTGAGAACTGTCCAGGTGTCTCTGTGATGGACTGAGAACTGTCCAGGTGTCTCTGTGATGGACTGAGAACTGTCCAGGTGTCTCTGTGATGGACTGAGAACTGTCCAGGTGTCTCTGTGATGGACTGAGAACTGTCCAGGTGTCTCTGTGATGGACTGAGAACTGTCCAGGTGTCTCTGTGATGGACTGAGAACTGTCCAGGTGTCTCTGTGATGGACTGAGAACTGTCCAGGTGTCTCTGTGATGGACTGAGAACTGTCCAGGTGTCTCTGTGATGGACTGAGAACTGTCCAGGTGTCTCTGTGATGGACTGAGAACTGTCCAGGTGTCTCTGTGATGGACTGAGAACTGTCCAGGTGTCTCTGTGATGGACTGAGAACTGTCCAGGTGTCTCTGTGATGGACTGAGAACTGTCCAGGTGTCTCTGTGATGGACTGAGAACTGTCCAGGTGTCTCTGTGATGGACTGAGAACTGTCCAGGTGTCTCTGTGATGGACTGAGAACTGTCCACGTGTCCCTGTGATGGACTGAGAACTGTCCAGGTGTCCCTGTGATGGACTGAGAACTGTCCAGATGTATCTGTGATGGACTGAGAACTGTCCAGGTGTCTCTGTGATGGACTGAGAACTGTCCAGATGTATCTGTGATGGACTGAGAACTGTCCAGGTGTCTCTGTGATGGACTGAGAACTGTCCAGGTGTCTCTGTGATGGACTGAGAACTGTCCAGGTGTCTCTGTGATGGACTGAGAACTGTCCAGGTGTCTCTGTGATGGACTGAGAACTGTCCAGGTGTCTCTGTGATGGACTGAGAACTGTCCAGGTGTCTCTGTGATGGACTGAGAACTGTCCAGGTGTCCCTGTGATGGACTGAGAACTGTCCAGGTGTCCCTGTGATGGACTGAGAACTGTCCAGGTGTCCCTGTGATGGACTGAGAACTGTCCAGGTGTCTCTGTGATGGACTGAGAACTGTCCAGGTGTCTCTGTGATGGACAGAGAACTGTCCACGTGTCCCTGTGATGGACTGAGAACTGTCCAGGTGTCCCTGTGATGGACTGAGAACTGTCCAGATGTATCTGTGATGGACTGAGAACTGTCCAGGTGTCTCTGTGATGGACTGAGAACTGTCCAGGTGTCTCTGTGATGGACTGAGAACTGTCCAGATGTCTCTGTGATGGACTGAGAACTGTCCAGGTGTCTCTGTGATGGACTGAGAACTGTCCAGGTGTCTCTGTGATGGACTGAGAACTGTCCAGGTGTCTCTGTGATGGACTGAGAACTGTCCAGGTGTCTCTGTGATGGACTGAGAACTGTCCAGGTGTCTCTGTGATGGACTGAGAACTGTCCAGGTGTCTCTGTGATGGACTGAGAACTGTCCAGGTGTCTCTGTGATGGACTGAGAACTGTCCAGGTGTCTCTGTGATGGACTGAGAACTGTCCAGGTGTCTCTGTGATGGACTGAGAACTGTCCAGGTGTCTCTGTGATGGACTGAGAACTGTCCAGGTGTCTCTGTGATGGACTGAGAACTGTCCAGGTGTCTCTGTGATGGACTGAGAACTGTCCAGGTGTCTCTGTGATGGACTGAGAACTGTCCAGGTGTCTCTGTGATGGACTGAGAACTGTCCAGGTGTCTCTGTGATGGACTGAGAACTGTCCAGGTGTCTCTGTGATGGACTGAGAACTGTCCAGGTGTCTCCTAGTTCTCAGTCCATCACAGGGACACCTGGACAGTTCTCAGTCCATCACAGAGACACCTGGACAGTTCTCAGTCCATCACAGAGACACCTGGACAGTTCTCAGTCCATCACAGGGACACCTGGACAGTTCTCAGTCCATCACAGGGACACCTGGACAGTTCTCAGTCCATCACAGGGACACCTGGACAGTTCTCAGTCCATCACAGGGACACCTGGACAGTTCTCAGTCCATCACAGAGACACCTGGACAGTTCTCAGTCCATCACAGGGACACCTGGACAGTTCTCAGTCCATCACAGAGACACCTGGACAGTTCTCAGTCCATCACAGAGACACCTGGACAGTTCTCAGTCCATCACAGAGACACCTGGACAGTTCTCAGTCCATCACAGAGACACCTGGACAGTTCTCAGTCCATCACAGAGACACCTGGACAGTTCTCAGTCCATCACAGAGACACCTGGACAGTTCTCAGTCCATCACAGAGACACCTGGACAGTTCTCAGTCCATCACAGAGACACCTGGACAGTTCTCAGTCCATCACAGAGACACCTGGACAGTTCTCAGTCCATCACAGAGACACCTGGACAGTTCTCAGTCCATCACAGGGACACCTGGACAGTTCTCAGTCCATCACAGAGACACCTGGACAGTTCTCAGTCCATCACAGGGACACCTGGACAGTTCTCAGTCCATCACAGAGACACCTGGACAGTTCTCAGTCCATCACAGGGACACCTGGACAGTTCTCAGTCCATCACAGAGACACCTGGACAGTTCTCAGTCCATCACAGAGACACCTGGACAGTTCTCAGTCCATCACAGGGACACCTGGACAGTTCTCAGTCCATCACAGAGACACCTGGACAGTTCTCAGTCCATCACAGGGACACCTGGACAGTTCTCAGTCCATCACAGAGACACCTGGACAGTTCTCAGTCCATCACAGGGACACCTGGACAGTTCTCAGTCCATCACAGAGACACCTGGACAGTTCTCAGTCCATCACAGGGACACCTGGACAGTTCTCAGTCCATCACAGAGACACCTGGACAGTTCTCAGTCCATCACAGAGACACCTGGACAGTTCTCAGTCCATCACAGGGACACCTGGACAGTTCTCAGTCCATCACAGAGACACCTGGACAGTTCTCAGTCCATCACAGGGACACCTGGACAGTTCTCAGTCCATCACAGGGACACCTGGACAGTTCTCAGTCCATCACAGAGACACCTGGACAGTTCTCAGTCCATCACAGAGACACCTGGACAGTTCTCAGTCCATCACAGGGACACCTGGACAGTTCTCAGTCCATCACAGAGACACCTGGACAGTTCTCAGTCCATCACAGAGACACCTGGACAGTTCTCAGTCCATCACAGAGACACCTGGACAGTTCTCAGTCCATCACAGAGACACCTGGACAGTTCTCAGTCCATCACAGAGACACCTGGACAGTTCTCAGTCCATCACAGGACACCTGTCTCAGTCCATCACAGGGACACCTGGACAGTTCTCAGTCCATCACAGAGACACCTGGACAGTTCTCAGTCCATCACAGAGACACCTGGACAGTTCTCAGTCCATCACAGAGACACCTGGACAGTTCTCAGTCCATCACAGAGACACCTGGACAGTTCTCAGTCCATCACAGAGACACCTGGACAGTTCTCAGTCCATCACAGAGACACCTGGACAGTTCTCAGTCCATCACAGGGACACCTGGTCAGTTCTCAGTCCATCACAGAGACACCTGGACAGTTCTCAGTCCATCACAGAGACACCTGGACAGTTCTCAGTCCATCACAGAGACACCTGGACAGTTCTCAGTCCATCACAGGGACACCTGGACAGTTCTCAGTCCATCACAGAGACACCTGGACAGTTCTCAGTCCATCACAGAGACACCTGGACAGTTCTCAGTCCATCACAGAGACACCTGGACAGTTCTCAGTCCATCACAGAGACACCTGGACAGTTCTCAGTCCATCACAGAGACACCTGGACAGTTCTCAGTCCATCACAGAGACACCTGGACAGTTCTCAGTCCATCACAGAGACACCTGGACAGTTCTCAGTCCATCACAGAGACACCTGGACAGTTCTCAGTCCATCACAGAGACACCTGGACAGTTCTCAGTCCATCACAGAGACACCTGGACAGTTCTCAGTCCATCACAGGGACACCTGGACAGTTCTCAGTCCATCACAGAGACACCTGGACAGTTCTCAGTCCATCACAGGGACACCTGGACAGTTCTCAGTCCATCACAGAGACACCTGGACAGTTCTCAGTCCATCACAGAGACACCTGGACAGTTCTCAGTCCATCACAGAGACACCTGGACAGTTCTCAGTCCATCACAGGGACACCTGGACAGTTCTCAGTCCATCACAGAGACACCTGGACAGTTCTCAGTCCATCACAGATACATCTGGACAGTTCTCAGTCCATCACAGATACATCTGGACAGTTCTCAGTCCATCACAGATACATCTGGACAGTTCTCAGTCCATCACAGATACATCTGGACAGTTCTCAGTCCATCACAGAGACACCTGGACAGTTCTCAGTCCATCACAGAGACACCTGGACAGTTCTCAGTCCATCACAGAGACACCTGGACAGTTCTCAGTCCATCACAGAGACACCTGGACAGTTCTCAGTCCATCACAGAGACACCTGGACAGTTCTCAGTCCATCACAGAGACACCTGGACAGTTCTCAGTCCATCACAGAGACACCTGGACAGTTCTCAGTCCATCACAGAGACACCTGGACAGTTCTCAGTCCATCACAGAGACACCTGGACAGTTCTCAGTCCATCACAGGGACACCTGGACAGTTCTCAGTCCATCACAGAGACACCTGGACAGTTCTCAGTCCATCACAGAGACACCTGGACAGTTCTCAGTCCATCACAGAGACACCTGGACAGTTCTCAGTCCATCACAGGGACACCTGGACAGTTCTCAGTCCATCACAGGGACACCTGGACAGTTCTCAGTCCATCACAGGGACACCTGGACAGTTCTCAGTCCATCACAGGGACACCTGGACAGTTCTCAGTCCATCACAGGGACACCTGGACAGTTCTCAGTCCATCACAGAGACACCTGGACAGTTCTCAGTCCATCACAGAGACACCTGGACAGTTCTCAGTCCATCACAGAGACACCTGGACAGTTCTCAGTCCATCACAGAGACACCTGGACAGTTCTCAGTCCATCACAGAGACACCTGGACAGTTCTCAGTCCATCACAGGGACACCTGGACAGTTCTCAGTCCATCACAGGGACACCTGGACAGTTCTCAGTCCATCACAGAGACACCTGGACAGTTCTCAGTCCATCACAGAGACACCTGGACAGTTCTCAGTCCATCACAGATACATCTGGACAGTTCTCAGTCCATCACAGGGACACCTGGACAGTTCTCAGTCCATCACAGGGACACCTGGACAGTTCTCAGTCCATCACAGAGACACCTGGACAGTTCTCAGTCCATCACAGAGACACCTGGACAGTTCTCAGTCCATCACAGAGACACCTGGACAGTTCTCAGTCCATCACAGAGACACCTGGACAGTTCTCAGTCCATCACAGAGACACCTGGACAGTTCTCAGTCCATCACAGAGACACCTGGACAGTTCTCAGTCCATCACAGAGACACCTGGACAGTTCTCAGTCCATCACAGAGACACCTGGACAGTTCTCAGTCCATCACAGAGACACCTGGACAGTTCTCAGTCCATCACAGAGACACCTGGACAGTTCTCAGTCCATCACAGAGACACCTGGACAGTTCTCAGTCCATCACAGGGACACCTGGACAGTTCTCAGTCCATCACAGAGACACCTGGACAGTTCTCAGTCCATCACAGAGACACCTGGACAGTTCTCAGTCCATCACAGAGACACCTGGACAGTTCTCAGTCCATCACAGAGACACCTGGACAGTTCTCAGTCCATCACAGAGACACCTGGACAGTTCTCAGTCCATCACAGAGACACCTGGACAGTTCTCAGTCCATCACAGGGACACCTGGACAGTTCTCAGTCCATCACAGGGACACCTGGACAGTTCTCAGTCCATCACAGGGACACCTGGACAGTTCTCAGTCCATCACAGAGACACCTGGACAGTTCTCAGTCCATCACAGAGACACCTGGACAGTTCTCAGTCCATCACAGAGACACCTGGACAGTTCTCAGTCCATCACAGAGACACCTGGACAGTTCTCAGTCCATCACAGAGACACCTGGACAGTTCTCAGTCCATCACAGAGACACCTGGACAGTTCTCAGTCCATCACAGTTCTCAGTCCATCACAGAGACACCTGGACAGTTCTCAGTCCATCACAGAGACACCTGGACAGTTCTCAGTCCATCACAGAGACACCTGGACAGTTCTCAGTCCATCACAGAGACACCTGGACAGTTCTCAGTCCATCACAGAGACACCTGGACAGTTCTCAGTCCATCACAGAGACACCTGGACAGTTCTCAGTCCATCACAGAGACACCTGGACAGTTCTCAGTCCATCACAGGGACACCTGGACAGTTCTCAGTCCATCACAGAGACACCTGGACAGTTCTCAGTCCATCACAGGGACACCTGGACAGTTCTCAGTCCATCACAGGGACACCTGGACAGTTCTCAGTCCATCACAGGGACACCTGGACAGTTCTCAGTCCATCACAGAGACACCTGGACAGTTCTCAGTCCATCACAGGGACACCTGGACAGTTCTCAGTCCATCACAGGGACACCTGGACAGTTCTCAGTCCATCACAGGGACACCTGGACAGTTCTCAGTCCATCACAGGGACACCTGGACAGTTCTCAGTCCATCACAGAGACACCTGGACAGTTCTCAGTCCATCACAGGGACACCTGGACAGTTCTCAGTCCATCACAGAGACACCTGGACAGTTCTCAGTCCATCACAGGGACACCTGGACAGTTCTCAGTCCATCACAGGGACACCTGGACAGTTCTCAGTCCATCACAGGGACACCTGGACAGTTCTCAGTCCATCACAGGGACACCTGGACAGTTCTCAGTCCATCACAGGGACACCTGGACAGTTCTCAGTCCATCACAGAGACACCTGGACAGTTCTCAGTCCATCACAGAGACACCTGGACAGTTCTCAGTCCATCACAGAGACACCTGGACAGTTCTCAGTCCATCACAGAGACACCTGGACAGTTCTCAGTCCATCACAGAGACACCTGGACAGTTCTCAGTCCATCACAGAGACACCTGGACAGTTCTCAGTCCATCACAGATACATCTGGACAGTTCTCAGTCCATCACAGATACATCTGGACAGTTCTCAGTCCATCACAGATACATCTGGACAGTTCTCAGTCCATCACAGGGACACCTGGACAGTTCTCAGTCCATCACAGGGACACGTGGACAGTTCTCTGTCCATCACAGAGACACCTGGACAGTTCTCAGTCCATCACAGAGACACCTGGACAGTTCTCAGTCCATCACAGAGACACCTGGACAGTTCTCAGTCCATCACAGAGACACCTGGACAGTTCTCAGTCCATCACAGGGACACCTGGACAGTTCTCAGTCCATCACAGAGACACCTGGACAGTTCTCAGTCCATCACAGAGACACCTGGACAGTTCTCAGTCCATCACAGAGACACCTGGACAGTTCTCAGTCCATCACAGAGACACCTGGACAGTTCTCAGTCCATCACAGAGACACCTGGACAGTTCTCAGTCCATCACAGAGACACCTGGACAGTTCTCAGTCCATCACAGAGACACCTGGACAGTTCTCAGTCCATCACAGAGACACCTGGACAGTTCTCAGTCCATCACAGGGACACCTGGACAGTTCTCAGTCCATCACAGAGACACCTGGACAGTTCTCAGTCCATCACAGAGACACCTGGACAGTTCTCAGTCCATCACAGGGACACCTGGTCAGTTCTCAGTCCATCACAGAGACACCTGGACAGTTCTCAGTCCATCACAGAGACACCTGGACAGTTCTCAGTCCATCACAGAGACACCTGGACAGTTCTCAGTCCATCACAGGGACACCTGGACAGTTCTCAGTCCATCACAGAGACACCTGGACAGTTCTCAGTCCATCACAGATACATCTGGACAGTTCTCAGTCCATCACAGAGACACCTGGACAGTTCTCAGTCCATCACAGAGACACCTGGACAGTTCTCAGTCCATCACAGGGACACCTGGACAGTTCTCAGTCCATCACAGGGACACCTGGACAGTTCTCAGTCCATCACAGATACATCTGGACAGTTCTCAGTCCATCACAGATACATCTGGACAGTTCTCAGTCCATCACAGAGACACCTGGACAGTTCTCAGTCCATCACAGAGACACCTGGACAGTTCTCAGTCCATCACAGATACATCTGGACAGTTCTCAGTCCATCACAGAGACACCTGGACAGTTCTCAGTCCATCACAGAGACACCTGGACAGTTCTCAGTCCATCACAGAGACACCTGGACAGTTCTCAGTCCATCACAGGGACACCTGGACAGTTCTCAGTCCATCACAGAGACACCTGGACAGTTCTCAGTCCATCACAGATACATCTGGACAGTTCTCAGTCCATCACAGAGACACCTGGACAGTTCTCAGTCCATCACAGAGACACCTGGACAGTTCTCAGTCCATCACAGATACATCTGGACAGTTCTCAGTCCATCACAGATACATCTGGACAGTTCTCAGTCCATCACAGATACATCTGGACAGTTCTCAGTCCATCACAGATACATCTGGACAGTTCTCAGTCCATCACAGGGACACCTGGACAGTTCTCAGTCCATCACAGGGACACCTGGACAGTTCTCAGTCCATCACAGAGACACCTGGACAGTTCTCAGTCCATCACAGAGACACCTGGACAGTTCTCAGTCCATCACAGAGACACCTGGACAGTTCTCAGTCCATCACAGAGACACCTGGACAGTTCTCAGTCCATCACAGAGACACCTGGACAGTTCTCAGTCCATCACAGAGACACCTGGACAGTTCTCAGTCCATCACAGAGACACCTGGACAGTTCTCAGTCCATCACAGAGACACCTGGACAGTTCTCAGTCCATCACAGGGACACCTGGACAGTTCTCAGTCCATCACAGAGACACCTGGACAGTTCTCAGTCCATCACAGAGACACCTGGACAGTTCTCAGTCCATCACAGAGACACCTGGACAGTTCTCAGTCCATCACAGAGACACCTGGACAGTTCTCAGTCCATCACAGGGACACCTGGACAGTTCTCAGTCCATCACAGGGACACCTGGACAGTTCTCAGTCCATCACAGGGACACCTGGACAGTTCTCAGTCCATCACAGGGACACCTGGACAGTTCTCAGTCCATCACAGGGACACCTGGACAGTTCTCAGTCCATCACAGGGACACCTGGACAGTTCTCAGTCCATCACAGAGACACCTGGACAGTTCTCAGTCCATCACAGAGACACCTGGACAGTTCTCAGTCCATCACAGAGACACCTGGACAGTTCTCAGTCCATCACAGAGACACCTGGACAGTTCTCAGTCCATCACAGATACATCTGGACAGTTCTCAGTCCATCACAGAGACACCTGGACAGTTCTCAGTCCATCACAGATACATCTGGACAGTTCTCAGTCCATCACAGAGACACCTGGACAGTTCTCAGTCCATCACAGATACATCTGGACAGTTCTCAGTCCATCACAGGGACACCTGGACAGTTCTCAGTCCATCACAGGGACACCTGGACAGTTCTCAGTCCATCACAGATACATCTGGACAGTTCTCAGTCCATCACAGGGACACCTGGACAGTTCTCAGTCCATCACAGGGACACCTGGACAGTTCTCAGTCCATCACAGAGACACCTGGACAGTTCTCAGTCCATCACAGAGACACCTGGACAGTTCTCAGTCCATCACAGGGACACCTGGACAGTTCTCAGTCCATCACAGGGACACCTGGACAGTTCTCAGTCCATCACAGGGACACCTGGACAGTTCTCAGTCCATCACAGGGACACCTGGACAGTTCTCAGTCCATCACAGAGACACCTGGACAGTTCTCAGTCCATCACAGGGACACCTGGACAGTTCTCAGTCCATCACAGAGACACCTGGACAGTTCTCAGTCCATCACAGAGACACCTGGACAGTTCTCAGTCCATCACAGAGACACCTGGACAGTTCTCAGTCCATCACAGAGACACCTGGACAGTTCTCAGTCCATCACAGAGACACCTGGACAGTTCTCAGTCCATCACAGGGACACCTGGACAGTTCTCAGTCCATCACAGGGACACCTGGACAGTTCTCAGTCCATCACAGGGACACCTGGACAGTTCTCAGTCCATCACAGGGACACCTGGACAGTTCTCAGTCCATCACAGGGACACCTGGACAGTTCTCAGTCCATCACAGAGACACCTGGACAGTTCTCAGTCCATCACAGAGACACCTGGACAGTTCTCAGTCCATCACAGGGACACCTGGACAGTTCTCAGTCCATCACAGAGACACCTGGACAGTTCTCAGTCCATCACAGAGACACCTGGACAGTTCTCAGTCCATCACAGAGACACCTGGACAGTTCTCAGTCCATCACAGGGACACCTGGACAGTTCTCAGTCCATCACAGAGACACCTGGACAGTTCTCAGTCCATCACAGAGACACCTGGACAGGTCTCAGTCCATCACAGGGACACCTGGACAGGTCTCAGTCCATCACAGAGACACCTGGACAGGTCTCAGTCCATCACAGGGACACCTGGACAGGTCTCAGTCCATCACAGGGACACCTGGACAGTTCTCAGTCCATCACAGGGACACCTGGACAGTTCTCAGTCCATCACAGGGACACCTGGACAGTTCTCAGTCCATCACAGAGACACCTGGACAGTTCTCAGTCCATCACAGAGACACCTGGACAGTTCTCAGTCCATCACAGAGACACCTGGACAGTTCTCAGTCCATCACAGAGACACCTGGACAGTTCTCAGTCCATCACAGAGACACCTGGACAGTTCTCAGTCCATCACAGAGACACCTGGACAGTTCTCAGTCCATCACAGAGACACCTGGACAGTTCTCAGTCCATCACAGAGACACCTGGACAGTTCTCAGTCCATCACAGAGACACCTGGACAGTTCTCAGTCCATCACAGAGACACCTGGACAGTTCTCAGTCCATCACAGGGACACCTGGACAGTTCTCAGTCCATCACAGGGACACCTGGACAGTTCTCAGTCCATCACAGGGACACCTGGACAGTTCTCAGTCCATCACAGGGACACCTGGACAGTTCTCAGTCCATCACAGAGACACCTGGACATTGTGTGAATGCCGACAGCTGGCTCTCTTTTTGTCTTCTTGATTGATGAGCACAACCAGTGCTGCTGCCTTTTGTCTTTTTCTTTTACCATTTCAAATATACATTTATTTTTACTTCTTTATGAAAAGTTATATTTTAGGGTAAAATCATAATAAAACATGGAATTTAAAAACAGATTTCATACGGTGGACAGTTTTTATTTTAGACGGTAGCCTACATTTGAATAAACATGTTCTTAAGTCACTGGTAAAAGGAACGTTTAACAGGAAGGTGTCCATGAATACTGTACATCACTCAAAGCAATTTACTGTTCATGTGCAATTAATGCAATACCAACAAACAAAATTAATATTTGTGATCAATAATTCTGATCAGTTAAATCCATGTTTTGTCCTTAATGTCCCATTTCCATTCATTCACAACAACATTATAATTTTTGTCCATGTGTTCTGC